>JAAGKR010000646.1:57088-133448 GCA_011419295.1 Clarias macrocephalus | reverse complement strand
AAAAGCTACTGCTGACCAAAAAGAACACAAAGACTTGACTCTTATTTGACTCCCCCCCCCCCCCCCCAAAAAAAAATAAAAAAACATCCTGATTATACCCAAGACATTGGGAAGTCAAATATTCTGTGGACTGATGAGACAGATATGGTCAAAACTAACACAGGATTTTTATAAAAAAGAACATCATAAATCCAATTGAGATACCATAGCATGACCTTAAACAGGCTATTCATGCTATTCAAAAACCCTCCAATGTGCCTGCATTAAAAGAATTCTGTATTGTGGGCCAAAATTCCTCCACAGTGATGTGAATGACACGTTGCGAGTTATAACAAATGCTTAATTGCAGTCAATTCCAGTTAAAAGGTCTTGGGGCAATAACTTTTTCACAGAAGGAAGTGTAGGTTTGGACATCTTTTTTCCCTTAGTAGAAAAAAATCATAATTTCTAAACTATGTTTTGTATTTAATGGGGTTATCTTTGATCTTTGTGTAAAATAAACAAATATATATGTACACATATATACATGTGTGCCCTGTGATGACTTGGCAGGATCAGTAGTACAGAAGATGAATGAATGAATGAATGAATGAATATACACACACACTGTGCTTTGTGCTGTGTGCATGTGTGTATAAATAAAAGGAAGGCTTTGTCTGTACGATTGTCAGAGCTCGCTCTTTCAATGATATCTTTACATTTCATACATTGGAGGACATGAAACCAGTCTTAGTCTTAAAAATTCTGTTTGCATGTCTGTCTGTATGTTTGTATGCCAGTTTATAACAGAGTATGCAAAAAGGTATGCAAAAAAATAATCAACACACACATGATAGGGCGACTCATTATGGCTTACTCCAAAAAATGGCATATACACTGCTGTGAAAAAGTAATTGTCCCTTCCTGATATTTTATTAAATTTTTTGTAAATTACAACTTATAATATATGCTATGACAACAAAAGATTGTGGGCAACTGACCGATTGACCGTCACATACATATGTGAGTTTCCCACAAACTATTGCCACAAGAATGGAAACAGACAGCTGTACAGCATGTCTTTGCTGTAGCATTGCAATTTTCCTTCACTACAACTAAGGAGACAAAACGTTCCAGCATTCACAGTCATACTACAAAGTCAATAGGAAATTCTTCCCAGAGTAGGTTATTATAACATCAAATAGAAGAGTAAGTCTATTATGGAGTTCAAAAAGCACATATAGGTGTGATGGTCATGTGTCTACAAAGTATGGGGCCATTTCATGTATTGGCAATAAACTAAACTTAAATTAAATTTACTTAATTAAATGTGTATTTGAATGTTTGCTATTCTCTTATATATAGTTATGGGGTGAAAGGAAGTTAACCAACCATCATTACCACTTTCATTATTATCTATAAGCAAACCCATAACCTCAGGTGACAACAAAAACATAACAGATTATATTATGAACTACTTCCAAAAACTACTAAACAGTTAACAGGTGTGGAAAAAATAAGTACACCCTATATTTCAGTACACTGTAAACCCTTATACTCAAAGTAATTAAACATTTTTTGGTATTTATGAGTTTGTAAAAATGATAATTTTCAAGTTAGTTGAACAAATCCGATATTTTAAGTAACTGTAAGTACTTACTGTAAGTAACAGTACCTGTCACCTTCATCAGAGCAATAGGGCACAATTGTCTGATATCATCAGGGCAATAGGGCATTGGTAGCTCAGTGGTAGGTGTTTCGCCTGCCATGCGAAAGACCCAGGTTTGATTCCCAACAACTGCATGAAGTGCCTGTCCCAAGCCCAGATAAAACGGGAGGGTTGAATCAGGAAGGGCATCTGGTATAAAACCTGTGCCAAGCTTGTGTGCAGACTGGATTGTCTGCTATGGCGACCCATTGCTGAGAGCAGCCGAAAGACCAAGAACTATTTATTTGATTTGCAACAACTAAAAAATATATATAATTGCTATTAAATAGTATGAGTTTGGCTACTCAATAATGCAAGTAAAGAACAAATATGAATAAGTACAACAATCTCAAAAACTGATAGTTCTGTTTACTTAAAATTGGAAACATCATCACGCAAAAAATTGACGTAACTGATTACCTCAATTTTTTAAAGTTTTGCCAACTTATTCGGGTTTACAGTGTAACATGTAGAACCACCTTTAGCAACAAACCTTTTCTGTGGGAGTTTATCAGTCTCTGACTTTTTTGGCATAGCCAGTTCTTATTTAATTGATGTTTATTATATTCTTTTTTAAGATAATGAGAGCCACAGGCTTTTGCCCAATCCCACACTTTGATTTTATTTCTTTTTAGTCATTCAGATGTGCTGAATGGTATGGGATTATTATTCGGCACAGCTTAAGTTGTTGGTACATTTCGGCAAAATGGCGTTCTATGTTTACAATGTTTCTCAAAGATTTGGTCATTGAGCCATTTCCCCAAGCTTTTAACTTACATTTATCGGGGCAAATGGTCTGGACATTTATCACTCGAGGGCAACACTGTAAAGCCCCCCACCAGCAGAGCATTAAACTTTAAGTGCCCTCATGAACTTCTACTATAAACTTTGGGAACCAGCAGTGTATATTGCTTCCTGAGATTCAATAACAGGTTTTAAGGGATGAGATAAACTTTCATTTTTGTATAGCACACATTTATACAATGTAATATATATGATATATACATCTAGCACTTAATTAAAACTGGGGGTGCGGGTAGGGGGGATAAAATGCCATGATATTTACTTCTTTTTATTTTTTTTGTAAGTTGAACAGAGAGTACAAAAAAATGTGTCTTAATAGATACAATATATATTCTTGATTGATGCATCGAGCGCACCACTACATAACCATTAGGCTAGACTGAAAAGGCATGTCTGCATAAATAAAATATTTTGGTGATGTGAATTAAACATTCACATCCTATTTTAGATAAAATAACCAGTCATTGAACATTTGAGGTTGTGGCTAAAACACAACAGCTCATACACAAATTAATGCCAGCAAATGAAAAACTGCTACGCCCACCTACACACTGCCGCTGACCTCACCTAGAAGTCACTCTCTAATGAATTGAAAATCATTCTGTCCCATTGCTTAGTATTTGTTTGTCCATTGCACCAATGTGCCCTTGATTATTGACAAACGATTTACTAGGATATATGCTGTGTTTGTTTATCAAAAGGCATGTCACACTCATTATAAGTAAAAACAACAACACCAAAGAAAAAGAAGCCAAATCAATGGACTTTGTCATATAGGTCTGGAAGTCATTGGAAGGAAAGGGCTTGAAAAGGAATAACATTCTATTGGATTATGAGAATGTTTTTAAATTCAGTTTCACAATTTTTTTGTGGTTGGGTATTATCTAAAATACGATAAAGGAGTGTGTGTAATGACTGCATGGGTGAATTTGGATTACAGCTTTTATCAATATTGGCTTATCACATGTTTGACAGACATTGAATAGGAGAAAATTTCCCAATTGCACCTTCATGCATCATGACAGACCATTTTTCCCCCCTCTCTGGTCCGAATCATTATAGCAGTTATCTTCTGAGACATTCGAAAAAGTGCACGAGCGTGTAGCATAGATAGTGAAATGTCTCCTCAGTAAGTTTCTTACAACAATACTGATGCACTTGAACAAAATACCACATGATTTTAACCATCCATAGCAGTTCGTCATATACCACCTGAACAGTTGATAACACTACTGATTTTAAACAAAATTTTAGTTTTTACATACGTATGTATGTATGTATGTAAGAAATACTATTTAGAACCCCAGATTCTGCATCCTTAGTAATAAAAGTTATGAATAATTGGACACAGGCAAGTGCTCAGGATACAAGTCACATTAAAAAATGCTTTAAAATGAGACTCCCACATGCACAGAGAACAGTTGTTTGATTAATGACTGCGAGAGAGAGAGAGAGAGAGAGAGAGAGAGAGAGAGGGGAAATGATTGGGGTTGTTTTTGCTTTACAGCCTGCTTTGGCAGCTTAAACTGGGCGCAGATGTAGCGGGAGCAAATAACCATGAAACAAAACACAGACCATCACACCTGCCTGAACACCAAACTCAGAGGAGGAGCAAAGTTGAGAATATTGAAGTTCTACAGTAATTCCTTTTCAAGCAAGTTTGTCACTATTTTAAAGGAAATAAATAAATTTTATTTTATTTGTCATAATTTTTTTCATTATTATTTCAATTATAATACATTATCATAGCCAATACATTGATTTAAGAATCGAAATGTCATTTTTTTCATCAGCACACAAGTTTTCTCCAACTGATCGTGAGAATAAAAGGTTGTTCACTAAGATACTATTAAGTTTATGTCTAAATCTTTACTTCCTAGTCTTCATGAGTTTGAAACCTGAACCTGTGAAGATTAAACTTAACTAGCTCCTGTCTTTGTGGCCGAGGCAGTCACCAGAAGCATTCGTCAGCTGTCAGCCGTTCTGTATGCTTCGTGTCTTAAAGGGCTCTGCTCACTCAAACACAGCCTGAGAGCTAAAACTGAAAGGGAGACACATTCATCAATAAGCCATTAGCAGCCCTACACCAGACGCCTCCTGTTTCTGAATGCTGCTTCCTATAGCCTTACTAACAGCCTATTCACTGCTCTTAGCATGGTCCACTCATGCACAGGCACGGTCAGCTTGTCATTGACCTCAGAGTCTGACTATGGATGCTAGTGATGTATAGAAGTCTAGATGAACATCCAATGCATTGTGTCACTCTGCTCAGTTTTTGATTTATTGAGTCAGTGCTCACAGTGTAGATGCTTTGGGCAGCTTTGAGGTAGCATAACTATATCATTAATATATTCGACATGACCAGATGAAGTGAATATCCTATCCATACTCATACATATTCATTGTGCCCAAAATATACGCACACAGGCACATATGTAGACAGACACATAAACTGACCAATATAAAATTAATTCTTCAGATTTATCCTGGGCATTTTGAGTGAAACTAAGGTTGACATCCAAGCTTAATATATTTTTTAAGTTTCATTTTACTAAGGGCAATTATAGTCAATTACCTATAATGAGCAAATGAATAGGAAGGTGTTGTCAGACTTGTGCACCAATTACCAGGACATTTTCCTTTTTAAAGGTAACACTTAGAATTATCATGCTCCTGCCTGCACACTTGAGGTGCAGATCCATAAAAATAGAAGGTAATTTTTATCAATCATTCTTCCTGTAGCACACAGTCTGTCTATTGAGCTTTTCAAATGTCTAATAACAGCTGTCAGACAACAAACCCTCCCACAATTTGTGGAGTGTTATAGGTGGAAAATGCCTTAAGATGTCTTTTCCCACCTGCAGAGCAAATAGTGTAATCATTTTAAAATTTCCACTGTGTCAAATCCTGGGTCTGCTACAGCCTGCCATCACTGAGTCATCTGAGTCTAGATTACAGCTAAACCATATCCCAGATAAATGGCAGCAGCTATATAATCATTTTGGAACAGGCAGCAAAGAAAGTTATTCAGGGAAAGTCAACATTTGCAAGTATTTAAAGTGAGAACCAGTGTTTATTTTTAAATAATCTTCTCAAATTTAAACGGATTTCAGGATTTATGGACTTTGGTGTTCTAACCTAGATGCATTAATAAAAATGTCTGCATTAATGCATTAATGTAAAAGATCTGACAAGCAATAGTGATAAAAATGCCAAATGTAGATAAAAGGAAAGGTTGAATGTTTATTTACCTGATAGATAGATAGATAGATAGATAGATAGATAGATAGATAGATAGATAGATAGATAGATAGATAGATAGATATTAAATGGATAATCTAATCTATTTACTTTTATTTAGCTAGGATCTGTTATAATAAAGATTTGATTAATTTTTAAAGGTAATTTTTATGATTTCTTCAAGCTCGGCCAAATACACATAAAACCCCATTACAATTTGTTTAGTACTTATTACATGATGCATGCACAAACAAACAGACAAATAGACAGCCAAAGAAATCCTAAAAATAATTTTGAAAAAGACCCAGAATTACCAAGATATTACACATCTTATGGCCCCCAAGTTATTCTTTCACAAATATCTTCAATGTACAGACATGACAATTTTACAGTTTTATTATATACATAAAGTTATATTTTAAATGGTAATACTCCTCATTCAGTTGAAATTCAGCCTGACGTATGTCTGATAAACTGGCGCTCTAGCTTTTAATATCTAACGTCTATGTAGCCAGAATTTTGTTTAGGTTGGGAGAAGGACATCATCCGTCTGTAGCTGTTCCTTTATCTTAGTGTAAAAAATTGATTTTGATAGCACACACATATATGAGCACACCCACATGTGCGCACACATACTCTCTCTCTCTTACACACACACACACACACACACACACACACACACACACACACACACACACACACACACACACACACACACACACACACACACAGGTTACATCTTCTCAAAGGCTGACTTTGGACTCTAGTGAAGGTCAGCTTTTTTCTCTTTTGCAAGCGCTACCCTTTGTTTTGATGTTGATTTTTTTGAGGCTGACAATGACATATAGAAATGTCATATAAAACCAGACACTATCTACCAGCTATCTGCTAACATGGATTTCTTTTGAAATGTGCTACTGTATATGTTCATTGATGCTGTAAAGAATGCCTGCTAAATATTCCATGTGTTCTTTTTGGAGCTCAATTGAATAAGATAAAAAAAAAAAAAGCCAAGTGGTGCATTAATTCATAATTGTGTGTATATTTGCTTTTCTATTCTTCCTCCTACTGCAAAATGCACACTTTTCACTTTGACAGCAGAATACCAAGATGGTGTGACTCATACCATTATACCATACTATTATAAAAGCACATATTACCTTTCCAAATATGTTACTTAATAAACCAAAACTATTTAAGATTAAACAAACAAAAACCTGGCCTATGAAAGCAAGCATGATTATACAGATTAACTCTTACACAAAGTGTAATGTGTAATGTGTGTGGGATTGCAATGTGTGTGCGCCCCAAATGGATACTCTAAGGTTTGCTTTGGATGTTCCCACATTTACTGCACTCTCAAAAATATTTTCTACCCAGTACTCATCTGTCCTTAGTAAATCATATCACCTGAATAGTTCAGACTTTTAGCTGTCAGAAACTTTTTGTGGCTTGCTCATTAGGGATCTTTATCTACATCCGGATTACTGTAAAGCCTGCATTGGGAGAGTACTGGTTATTAAAATTCAAATACAATGAAATTAAACTAAAACACTGAGGAAATATAATTCCCTCTTCATAAATAAATACACTATATCTGTTTGTATGGCTGATTAACATAAAATACGCTTCTAAAATAAAATAAAATAAATAATAATAATAATAATAATAATAATAATAATAATAATAATAATAATAATAATAATACAGAAAAACAAAAGGACCTTCTAACTGGCAAACTGTATTAACTTTTTCCGTAATGAATAGAGTCAAAGCAGAAGTTTCATAAAATATCAGTTTCTAGAAATTTTCTTCTTCTTCTCTCTCTCTCTCTCTCTCTCTCTCTCTCTCTCTCTCTCTCTCTCTCTGTGGTTTCTCACTCTTGCACCCTCATTTCACCTTCTCATTCTTATCTGCTCTGTATTTGCCCTGTCACAATCAAACAGATATTTTGACTTTTCTTATGAAAATGAAAAGGAGAATAAAATGCCCTGGATGAAACTGACTTCATTTTTTCCATTTACTGTCTTTTTTCATTGTTCTTTTTAATATATTTATTTCTGCATGCAAAGCTGGGTGCAAAACATGTACAATTTTCAACACCTACACAGAATGTAATTGCATACCAATTTAATGTTCTGAAACATTAGGCATGTTACTAGTTAAACCAGTAGACTATATTTTATATTTAAAATGATTGTGAAACTACAATTTCTGTTTAAAGATAAGAAATACTCGGACTGTATGTTATTGTGTGTGTGATTGAATGTTAAGCATGATATAAATATATGCATCAAGGTAATTGTAAATAATTAGGTGGATAAGTAAAGTGTTGTGTGCAGTATTGAACTACACTCTGTAAGTATTTTTCCCTACATGAACATAATGTCGAATTAATGGCTGAGTAGTACAGTTATTCAGCAGCCTCAAGGCCATTGGGGAGTAACTATTTGTGTACTGTATACAGTATGTGCATGGTTAGTGTGTGTGTGTGTGTATGTGTGTGTATGTGTGTGTGTGTGTATGTGTGTGTGTGTGTGTGTGTGTGTGTGTGTGTGTGTGTGTGTGTGTGTGTGTGTGTGTGTGTGTGTGTGTGTGTGTGTGTGTGTGTGTGTGTGTGTGTGTGTGTGTGTGTGTGTGTGTGTGGTGTCCTAATACTGCACTAACGTCTGCCCAAAGGCAAAAAAGCCTGTGGATTAGGTAGCTAGGGTTTTTGTAAATCCTCCAAGCCTTCCTCAGGCACTGTTTGGTGTAAATGTCCTGGCATGAGGGAAGCTCACCTCCAACAATGTGCTGGAAGGCAAGTGACTGTATGATAATAAGGAGTAAAACTATTTTAGGATGAACTTAGTTCAGTCTGGACAGACCAGATGCTATATTTCTACACATATTAGGTTACTTCACCTTGCTCATGGTTTGTCTGCAACCTTTTCTCACAATTTTTTCCCTGCCTTACCAAACTAATGTGAGTAGTTTCCCAATTAATGAATGAATAAAAATGCTAAGCATCAGTCACTATGAATTGCACAATTATATCATGGAGAGATGTTAATGCTTTTAGATGCAGACGTCAATAACATCAGGTTAAATAATTGTTCATGACCCTTGGTTTGGCATCACTAGTACCATTTTAGCAAAGATGTTTTGGGTTTATAGGAGCAAAATTGAAAAGCACTCTGTAAGTCTAAAAAGCACTTGTGCCACTTTTGTCTGCTCCCATTAGTCGTTGCCACATTGGACCAACAGGCTCGCATATTTAATTTGGCAAAGGTTTAACATCAGATGACTTTCTCTGCGTATCCCTCCCCAATTTATTCAGGCTTGGGACTGACATTGAAAGTGACTGGAACTGGTTCCTTGACTGCAAAATGAAGCTAGGCCACAACAGTGAATGCAACAAATGATAGCAACGAATCAGAGCTGGGTAGTAACGAGTTACATTTACTCCGTTACATTTACTTAAGTAACTTTTTGAAAAAAAAAATATTCTATGAGTAGTTTTACTGCACTATACTTTTTACTTTTACTTTTACTTTAGTAAAAGCACTTGAGTGGTGACTCAATTGGTTAAGGCTGTGGGTTATTGAGTTACTGATCGGAAGGTTGGGGGTTCGAGCCCCAGCACTGCCAAGTTGCCACTGTTGAGCCCTTGAGCAAGGCCCTTAACCCTATCTGCTCCAGGGGTGCTGTAAGCTGGCTGACCCTGTGCTCTGACCCCAGTTTCCTAACTGGGATGTGCAAAAAAATATTTCACTGTGCTGTAAAGTACATGTGACAAATAACTGAATTTTAAGAAATTATGAGTAGACTTGTGAAGCTTGCAACCTTCAGCCATGTTAGAAATGTTGAGGTTAATTTATCTGTTTTATTTAATGTTGCAATGTTAACATATATAATTAGCAAATAAGCCAGAGACAAAACAATATAAGTTTCTTACATTTGTTCTGTTGGACACAGTTTTTGGTAAAGTGAGTCCTCTTGTACACGTGTTCTAATGTTATTTTCTATCTGCTGACCCATTTGGTGGGTGACTGAATATACAATATATCTTATACTGGAAATAGTTTATACTGTTCAAACACGCATATGTTACCTACAGTATGTATTTGTTTCAAAAGCTTTATATTGTGAAAAGAGGGAGATTAAGGCATTCGTGTTGTTGTGTTTGTCTTGTTCCTTAATTTGTTATTTTGTAAAGATATTTAGTTTTATTCATTTATTTTATTTATTTCCTTTATTTAATTATTTTGAAATTTCAGAATTTGTACATTATTTCATCATTTTGTCTGGTTGCTTACATAATTTGTAAAATAATAATAATAACAATAATAATAATAATAATAATAATAATAATAATAATAAAAAATAAATAAATAAATAAATAAATAAATAAATAAATAATAATCAGACATCACAATAAAACAGTTACTCAGTACTTAAGTAACCTTTTCACCAAATACTTTTTTACTCTTACTTGAGTTACTGCTTTTTAGTAATAGTAATAGTAATATTTAGTAATATTATTTTGAAGTACAGCTACTCTTACTTGAGTACAATTTTTGGCTACTCTACCCACATCTGCAACAAATCTACCAGGGGGCCACCTGAGTAAACTGTGTAATACACCTGTATGAACCTGAGCACATTAAAGTTAAATGATTCCAATTTTTAACTTGAGGAGTTTTCAAATTTTTACTACGAGGACAAACTGACAGCCCCTGACCAGAATAACTACAGCAAACAGGCATCTTACCTACCATGACTATGGAGGCTATGTATGTAACATATCTAATATACTGCAGATTAGCTAACTCTATGCTATAAATAGAGCAATTTGCCTTTCTCACAAATGACGTACTGTATATCGTATTCAGCCATTCTGTACTGTTTGTATTAACTTGCTTTTTAGTTTCTTCCATTTGCATGTTTTCTATTATGCTGTCAGTCCCAATGTCAGTGTTTATTGCAACCTTTGATTTCTGTGATGAGCAAGTTACACACGAGCAGATGTTGCATTCTTTAATAGATGACTTTCATTTAGTTAAGGCAGATTTGCTAAATTGAAGTTGCCAATAAGATGTTACTAGAGGCAATGGTAATTCCTCCTTATAGAATGATGGGGCTAAAAATGTCTCCCTCTGTGCTTCTGTACTGAGAGGTCAAGTCTTCTGCTGCTAATGCTCTTAATTTCTGCCCAAACACATCTTCCAATGTCACTCTCAGACAGTGTGAAATGCCAAAGGTCCAGAAGGCTGCAGCAGGGGGTTGGAACTCTCAAAGCTCAACAATTAGCAAAGTGTCTTCATAGAAGCTGTGTAGAGAGAAGAAGGGCATAGGAGCTGTAAGTACTTCACATGCTGCGAATGTCATTAAGGCCAGAATTAGAAAGAATGGTGGTTTGGTAGCTTGAGGTCAAATGTGTTTTAAGTCTTTTGACTGATTTGTCATTTGAATAATTTCCATCAGCATACACTTTGTTAAACACCAATTTGCCTAAAACACCATAATTAATTCTGAAGATGCTTTAGATCTACAAATCTCACTTAACCTATCACAGGAGAATAAGCTGCATACTGTATCATGTAGAGTGCATGAGAGGTCCATATTAAACCTAAGTGAAAAGTTTTTAACTAAGAGATAGATTTCAGGGTCAAATCCAGTACGTATTTGGAGGTGTAAATGTTGAGATAGTAAGAAACTTGGCAAAGAATTCAAATTCCCCTTTGATACAAGACATTCTGGACAAAAGTCATTTATCACCTTTTCAAGCAAAGTGCTTCTGATGCTGCAGGCTGTGAATCAAAATGATATTTGAAACAATAGATGTGTTTGTCAAAAAATGACATTTGTACCACAGTGCTGTTGAATTCTCGAATGTAATTAATCGGAGGATGTTGGCAAAGGAAAAGCTGTTTATAGCTGCTATAATGTACTGTAAGTGTGACAAGAAATATTTCATGAATGTTCCATAACATTAAATGAAACATTAAACTATAAACCATTCGAATATGGTCTTAGAAAACCATTGGAGTATGGATAAGTTTTGTAAAATCACTGTGGGCCAAACAAAAATAGTACTTCATAGCAGGTCTGTTAGGTGTCATGTGTTCGTCCTCATTGTATGTATTCCAAGTTTTAAAATTCAATAATAACAGACAAAAAAACTAACTAACAAACTAAAGTAAAACAAAAGTAAAACAAGAACAACATGAGCGATAATAACAAAAAAATGTAGGTAATATCTAATGAAACAGAAAATGTGCCACAAAAATCTGAATTGACGTAGTGATTAGCACTGTCGCCTTGCACCTCCGAGGTCAGGGTTGGATTCAGGCCTTTGAGTCTTTGTGCATGGAGTTTGCATGTGCCGGAAATCCCCTGGGATAGGCTCCAGGCGTCAAACAACCCTGAACAGGATAAGTGGTATAGAGAATGAAAGAGCGAGTGAATTATGTCAAATCTATCGTCACCATTACAGTGAATGAATGAATTTGAATGAATTAATTTTTAAATTTCTAACAAATTACAAACAGAAATAAAAAAAAAATTTAATTCAATGGCACATTTCTTATTTTAAATAATATTTTCCCTCATTTCATTATTAAAATACTCTGCAGATCAAGCTAGAAATGCAAACTGAGATGCTATAACTGTTATTGTTCATTGCTGTTGAAGTGACTCAATAGCAAATCCTTCATTTCTATGGAACAAAGTTGCACAAAACACTGATAAGTGAATTTTCATGTGGCTGTTATGACGTAAAGCTGATTGTTACTGCTCATGAGGAGTACTGAGTGACAAAATCTGATTCTTTGGTCTGTGATTTATTGGCTGTGTTAATAAATTTGCATCTTAAACATCTTAACATGTTGACATTCTGTGGCACTGATTTGCCAGATTAGTTACTCCTGTTGAACATTCTTTTATGTTTTTGTCTTATCCAAATGGGTATCAATGAGTGGGGGTTTCTTAAAAAGATAAGCAATCTCAGGATTGTCCTGGAGGATTTTAAATAATCCCGGCACAGTTTTTCAGAACAATAATAAGGATGGTGCAGAATAGTTCAGCATGGTGAATTACCAATAATTCTCCATGCTGTCAGTATTTCTACTGCCCTGGAAGCTGTGCCTAGCTGGGATATATGTGTGGAGCTAAAAATAGTCTTGATCATTGATTGATCAAACACGGTCACTACAGAATCATCCTGATTAATGTCTCCAGTTGGAATTGCTTCTCTACCGGCAGGAAAATCTTAAGTATTAGATTTTTCTTATAGCTATGTAGTTTGATCTTACATTTTTCCCCCATAATCCAAGTAAAATCCCCCATCTTATAGTAAATCTATAATAGATTCCTATTCATTCTGTTTGCTCCCCATACAGGATATGACATAATGGTGCTAAGCACCCTACCTATCATTTCATAAATAGTGTGCAGTGTGTGGGTGTGTAATATCCTCTGATAAAGTTTGCTCTGTATTTTTAATAGCTGTGTTTGGGGGCATAAGCAAAAAAGTAAAGGTTTTCTTCTTTATATTTTCAATTATTCTCATGAAACAAACTTACTGTATTTCATGCCTACACACACACACACACACGCACACACGCACACACACAGACTATAGTCTGATCTATAATATTTGGACAGTGATGCAATATTTATTGCCTCTGGATCTGAAATTAATGAATTAATATCATCACGTGGTGCGGGTTAGCGAGCCACACCAAGATGTGTAATAATATTTATAAGAGCCCTTACAGTAGGGCTTTGGAGGGGTCAACGAGATAGGAGTTTATGAGAGTGGTTATGAAACTCATGAGAAGACCTTCCCATTTGGAGATTGGGTGTGAGATTCTTCATTTTACTGAAGAATAACTGAAGAAACACAAAATATACAGAACTCCGACTTCTCCTTGAGACTGAACAGGGCTCTGACAACTAAAAATAAACTCCCTGGCCCTCACTGGACGAGTCAGTCCTCACTAAGGGCTTATGTGTGATTTCTCTTTAAACTAAGACTAAGAGCAGATCCTCTCTACCTCTCGTTCAATCACGCCGGTTTCTTGCGAAGACATTGGCTGGGTCGTTACCTAATGCCGGTACTTGCTGGTACTACATAATGATCATGCAAAGGTAAAATAGACATGCCGCCTGGTCAGCGTTGATTGCCTTTGCGGCAGTGTCACCTAGCAGCTGCGTGTTAAGATGCCTGCGGTTCTGCCTGTTCATTCTTAACAGTGTAGTTTAAAACAGGCCACAAGACCTGCGTTGTTACAAATATATGATATCTAAGATATGTAGAAGTTTAGTTTTAATTCAATGCATTTAAATAGCAGCTTCAGGTTCTGTTTGCTTGTGGAACTTTGTGCCTTTAGTTTTGTCTTCAATAAGTGCAAACCTTACTCAGTTGTGTTGAGGTCAAGTGGCTTGGCCCCTTAACATTCTTATTTTTCTTACAATACTTTATATATATTTCTGTCAGCAGGCTTATCATTACTAAATACCAGTAGTGAAACAATTCCATTGGCAGCCATACACGACCATGGGATACATTGCTTCACTTAACTTATCGCTTTCTTACAGGTCTTTTGATGTTGCTGAGCTCAGCAGTGCATTCATCCAATTGTTCATTTGGCCACTCATAAAGCGGCTTTCTAAAAAGTTGTTCTGCCTCCTCTTTGGACTGCATATTGAGAGATCCCATGAATGGCTACCTAATGAAAAATCACCATAGGAATCGACATTTTATCCCATTAATCAGGCATCCTAAGAAACAGGCCACAAGCGTCCTTCAATTTGGTTAACAGTCAGTTGCCCGTTATATTGTGCTTGTAATAACTTTGTACAAAAGGGCCACAATTCCTAAACACATGAAGTGATATTTTTGTTCAGCCTCTTGAATTGAAAATCTACACTTCAATCACATCTTGATTGCTTCATTTCAAATCAACAGCTGTGGTGTACAGGGGCAAAAATGCAAAAGTTATGCCTTTTGTCAAATACTTTCGGAGCCAGCCATACTGTACATGCAGAATGAATGCTAACTTTATTTCCTACTTGATGTGCATACTTATTGACATACGCTGACATACAATACAGCCTAACTCTACTACTGTAGCGACATCAGGAGTTAATAAAGCCACCTATTGGAAAACCCTTTCAGGTGAATAGAAGAGAACATCTCATCCACCTACTCTGATTTACATTTGTGTTAAGTTTACCTTGATGAAGTTTTAACCCAGTGAGTACACTGATCATTGAAATGTAGAGCATTAATGGATCTGTAATATAACAGCCAACATAATAAGACATCCGGTTACATAAGATCGTGATGCAGCCAGGAAAATATTTAACAAAGATCTTTTAGGCATTGGATATATCTTATTTAAAAAATCTATTTGTGCTGAATATTGCTTTTTAAATGTATCCGGTATAAAAAGGTTTTGAAAATATAGTTAAACAATAATATCCCCTCACAGGATTCTATAATTAGATACTGCAATGCTGCGTACCTCAATCTGAGTAATGCAACAAAGGTCAGAAAGCTTATTTCATGAGATTAAGATGAGATAATCAATTTCCTTCCTTGTTCGTAAAGGCAGAAAGGTGTCCACTTATATCCAGCCACCATGCAACCCCTACTGATGTGGTAAATGAGACAGAAGGTTACTGAATGCCATGCTGATCCTATGGCAAAAGAAAAGCGGTTCAGTATAGTGATGAGAGGAAATTCCTCAGTATCAACACTTCTGCTATGCCCCTTGAGGCTCACATCTTCTAACCACTAACAATTAATTGTTTATTACCGTTGATGCTCTGATACATCTGCTAAGCTCTGATTGATGGCTGTCTCTGCTGGAGTCTCCTGAGCTAAAAAGAGAAAGAGATAGATTACAGAAGATGGAGACGGCAGAGGAATAACAGAAGGAGTGAAAGGTGGTGAGTGAAGAAGAACTTGAAGAGAAGAGAAGCAGAGAGGAAGAGATGGTAGGAAGCATGCTGATTAAAGATTAAAGACTGAAAACATACAAGCATGAAAGTGCTTTAAATGGACGGCTAATTGAAAAGAACAAAGCAGATATAAACAGAACTGGTGGAAATTGAATTCAGCAGCCAAGACCGTTGATCATTTCCAACACGTCGCTAGTAAACCGTCAGCCTGCCCGACCGACATGTTTTTAAAAAGGTAAAAATTCTTTTGGGTTCATTATTTTTTATGAATCACCTTCACTACGTCTTGAAATTTAAATTAATGTCACAATGAACTGACGACTATCAACCTATGAAAAGACTCTGACCTTCCATTTTCTTGACCTTTGTCATGGTGGAGTCTGTTTTGATGCTCTACAGAGGATGACATTTCATCCCTTTAGATGTATTCACACCTCCTGCTAATCTTATATTCTGTATACAGCCTGATATAATCTGTTTTTCTCACAACCCTGTGTCTGAAAAAGCCCTTCATATCACAAATGAAAAGTTTATGTGTATATGCAATCTCTCTCTCTCTCTCTCTCTCTCTCTCTCTCTCTCTTTCTATGTGTGTGTGTGTGTGTGTGTGTGTGTGTGTGTGTGTGTGTGTGTGTGTGTGTGTGTGTGTGTGTGTGTGTGTGGTGTTGTTGTTGTTGGCAGAAGATTGCTAGAGTAATGGGTAATGAAAACATGCAAATTCTCTGCCATTCCCCAACATAAATTCTCATTCAGAGACAGCCTCTTAGACTGAACTCAAGTAGATATCCATTGTACCATCATAAAAATGGCAGGGACAGATGTGAAAGCCAATGCTTAGCTTTCATGTCCATGAAAAAAATAATTGAAGGAGCTGCCAGGAAGTGCGGAACTCAAAACAATCATTAACAAATATCCTCCATCTAAAAGTGATATTGAAAATGGAAGTAAGATTACTAAGAGTCATGCACACTATAGTTTTCCTTTCCACAGGCTATGTGTGTAGGCAAAAGTGTCAATGTGTGATTTAGTGGTAGTTATACCCAAAAGAATCATACTCATGTATTTGCAGACATTGATTTATGACAGTCATCAATCTCTCTCTCTCTCTCTCTCTCTCTCTCTCTCTCTCTCTCTCTCTCTCTCTCTCTCTGTCTGTCTCTCACACTATCATGTTTTGACATGACATAAATAAGGCTTTTTTTATATAAATGTTATACACTGAACACTGAGGCCAAAAGGAGAATGTGTGCATTATCGAAAATTTTCTAAAGCTTTTCAGAGATTTCCAGCTATTTGTGAGCACCAGCTGTCCCAAGATGAAGAGTGCACACCTGCCCATCAAACCATCATCATATCATTATATTCAAATCCCAACCTCATATTCAAATCAAGCTAGTGTCTTGTCTGACGAGGAAAATCCAGGTCACACATACAGGATATCAAAATCTGTTTGCATCATACAGTCTTTGAAACATTCCCTCACCAAAGACAGGTAAAATATACAGACAGGCAACAAATTAATGTAAATAAACACTGGCCTTGTTATGACATGGTGGCATTTTGCTGGCATAGTTTGCATCCACAAGTCACTGCAAATCAATATGTTTGACTGATCACCTCTATCCCATAAGTAGTGCTTCTATCCTGATGGGAGCAGTTCTCAGTACAGAATCAGTGTTAAGGATAAAGTGAAATTGTCGAATGCTAACCCAATTCCCAGCCAATATATATATATATATTTTTTTTTTTTTTATTTGTCATGATGGTGTTGGAACAATATTTTCTTCTTTCTTAAAGCATGGTGTAATCTAGTAAATTTGCTCCCTGTGATTCATGTTCAGAAGAAACTCTATTTAGTCAACTGCAATTTAATGAAGTGATGTGGCGATCAATAATCCATTCTGCATGGTTACAGCTTAACTAAGTGCACTTGCTAAATGTCCCATTTCCCATGTGGCAGTCCAGATGCAAAAACATTGAAATATGATAGAGCTATATTTAAGGCAGTTAAGGTATCAATGATTAATCAACTAAGAAGCTAAATGCCTTGAAGTACTGTCAAAAGATGGCACATACACTGATCAACCATAACATTAATAATTTGTCACACACCTTACAGCACAGTGAAATGATTTTTGCAGGGTCAGCCAGGATACAGTGCCCCTGGAGAAGATAGAGTTAAGGCCCTTGGTTTAGGGTTTAACATTGGCAACTTGGCAGTGCTAGGGCTTGGACCCCCAACCTTCTGATCAGCAACCCTTTAACCTACAGCCTTAACCACTACCCCACTGCCATGTGTTATTAAAATATTAAAAGTGATTATCAATTATATATCAGTAAACTGGTGACAAGGTCATGGTCACTCAAGCCTCATGCATTCCAGTGGGAAGCTAAGGCTAGCCCATCTAGTGCGATCCCACAAGAAAAAAACAATGTAGGAACAAAAGATCATCAGGCATCAGAACCCCTGGTGCACCAACACAGGATCCTAATTTCCCAGCTCGAATCTGATCGAGCATCCATGGAATGCACCAGACAAACAATCCAGAGCACCCAAATGACCTGCTGCCAACATCCTGGTAGCAGACACCACATTATACCTCCAAAGGTCATGTGAAGTCATACCCTGAGGAGCCCAAACTGCCCAGCTGGCACAAGGGGAATCTACATAATATTGGGCTTGTTTTGCATTGTAAGGTTATGGCTGATTGGTGTATATGTATGTATATGTGCATCTTACAGACAGACATCATGGAAGATCCAAAAATCATTTCCTCTCTACATTTCTTAAAACAGATTTAATAAAATTTCTGCAATTATGCTTATCATTTTTAGAATTGAACATCATGATAATGGTCCTTCTCAGTATTTTACCTCTCTCCTAATAAGTTTTCATCTCAAGAGCAGTTATTAGTGAGAAGTGTTTAATCCACAGGAGAGAAAAAAAGCAAATAATCTCACAGCTTGCCAACCTAGCTTAAAAATTGGAAAGTGTTTGAATCTTGAGCGCACTCCCGCCAGGACAACAAATTAGTACAGAGTTTAAAATGACATCTGAACAGGTCAGATATGCATTCATTTTTGAAAGGTGATGGAGAAAACGCTGTTTAGAGAAACTAAGGGGAAAAAAAGTCTCAGTTGGAATGATAATTAGAAGCAATATGACCTTTATTTCCATCAAATGGTGAAAATCGTCTGTGTGTATGGGTCTGTGTATCTTCATACACATTGTCACTATGCTCATGAGAATGCCAGGTTTTATTGTATATTATGCTAAGACTAAATCTGCAGTCTTTGGGATAGTGTATCATTAAGGCATTATGTAACTGAGCTTGACCGTATTTGATCTCTCTCAGTCTACATATTCATCATCAGTTCATTATTGACAAGCAGTGAAGATGTATTGAGAGCATTAGTAGGCAGCAAATGTTTGAAATAATCAATCATCAGTGTGCCCAGAAGGCAATATCTTAGCATGCTGCTCTTGCAGTGTCTGAAACAATGCTAATGGTACTAACAACACACTACCATTGAATAGCTTCTAATGCTCTAGCCATTATCCTAACACACACACACATGCACGCACGCACGCACGCACGCACACACACACACACACACACACACACACACACACACACACACACACACACACACACACTCACACGCACACACACACACTCCTGTGTGTATTTGTCTGACTGCCACACATCTAAGCCATTACCATGAGGAACAGAGGATCTGGGGAGAGGAAAGGAAATGAGCAGCCAATTAATAGAAACCAATCAAGCCCTAAAGAAAGAGAGTTTTATTTTTCGTCTTTCTAGTCTTTGTTGTGGGTGAAAGAGGGCAGGTGTAGTGTTGTGAAGGAGCTATCTACAATTTACTATTCTATGTGCTTAACTTATTTTAGTAATATTTTTATGCATACAGTAGGTAGCATTTCCATTAATATGCTACTTTCCCCCCAAACAGATATGTGATACGACAAGATATCACACAGAGTCTCTCATTTCCACATAACCAGTTCAATATTGTTTATAAATTAAACAAATGCGCATACTATTTTATGCTGTCAGGAGCCCAGTTCAATACTTCTAATGATTGTAGATGGTGCACACGTCTCTGTCTGTCTGGAGAATAACAGCATCTCTCTGCAGCTACAGAGGATGATGAAAATATTAATATCTAACATCCATGGTCATGTTTATCAATGTTTAGGAGCAAAAATGATTCGCAGTAACTGATACCTTTTTGGTTACAATCTATGCATTACATTTTTGGATGACAATCACATCCAAATACAGTATGTGGTTCTTCTCCAAAGTTTACTGTACAGGAACTAAAGGGCCCCAAACCTGTTGAGTATGCCAGTGCTTTGTGAACACATGAATCCTCTCCAGGTATGGATTGCTGAGGAGGAAGCGGAACAACTCAAGAGGACTGCACTATAACTGCAGCAGAAGTGTAAATTTCTAACAGTTTTGACAGAGTATAACAGCTGACCTCATGCAAAATGACTGGCAACATTATTATTATTATTATTATTATTATTATTATTATTATTATTATTGTTGTTGTTGTTGTTGCAACAAATGCAGTCATTGTTAAAAGGATTACCGCATGCCCATTAATTGTGTAAAGAATGTACTGTATATTATTATTATGGACAATAATGTAGCTGCTCAAAACACATTAAAAGTCAAATTTTTGCAAAGTAGCTTTGATTTATTTTAATGCTACTTTTTCTAAGTAGTCAATCAAGAGTAAGTTGCTTTCTAACATTATTGCCATTATCGGCTACTATGATTAGAGACTACTTTCTGTGTAATTACTAAAACAAACAAACAAAAAAAAGACTCTGAAAAAGCTGACAGAAAAAAGATGAAAGGCAGAATCAGATGTGTTACATTGAGTACAAGCTGAGTATAAGTCACAGCGGGGTGTGTAAAGGAAAAAGATTATCAAAACATTTAAGTTCCTTCATAACACGATGCATTTGTAGGATGTGGATACGCAGCAGTTTCCAAGCCTTCTTCAGACTTACAGCCTGGGAAAGTGATTGACATGTGGATCTTGCTGACAATATTGCTTGCTACTCTGTGGCATTCTGAAAAACTCATTTCACTCTGGATGGAGTTTGCAGTCAATACACACTGTGCTCTTGAATACTTCATACTTCTTATATCTGAGTAACATGATGCTACATTTGTGGTGGGATATTTATAGGTTGTTTTGCCCTGATCCAGGTACCACCTCAAAGCAGAGGCAGACAGGACAACTCAGGCAGGGGTCAATCGATCAGACATTCAGTGCAATGAAGGATAATCAAAATCAGATCTGAAGGGCAAGAAGCAAAGGTCAAACAAAAAAATAAATAAATAAATAAATAACAAGCAGAGAAAACAATCTCAGACATGCACACAAGAAAATGCCAAAACCTGAGACAAAGATTAGAAGTGAGTAAGCTGGTATAGATCAACCAGCCATAACATTAGAAGCACTGAGAGTGAATAAACTGTAAAGTGTAAAGTGAATAACATTGATCATCTTCTAATACTGATGCAAAGTTGGTGTGCTAAAAGCAGGAAGAATAGGCATACATATGGATCTGAGATAATTTAACAAGGGCCACATTGTGATGGCTAAGAAGTTAGGTGGCATGTCTTCTGTTCTTAGTACCTCCCAAAAGTAGTAGTGACAAAGTCATAGGCGTCCAAGCCTCATTAATCCGCATGGGAAGCAAAGATTAGCCTGTTTGAGCCAATCCCACAAACAGCTACTGGAGCAAAATTTGCCGAAAAAGTTATTTCTGGCTATGATAGCAAGGTGTCAGAACTCACAGTGCATCACAGCATGATGTGTAGGGGGTGCTACATTGCCACAGTGCCCATGCTGAGCCCTGTCCACTGCTGAAAGCTCCTACAATGGCATGTAAACGGCAGAACTGGACCATGGAGCAATGGAAGAACATGGATTTTTTTAATTTTATAATATCTGGATAGTTGGGTGTGTGCACTTCACTTACATGGGAAGTAGATTGCTTTAGGATGCACCATAAGAAGAAAACAGTTTGATGTTTTGGGTAATGCTCTGTTGAAAACCCTGGGTCCCCTCATTCATGTGGATATTAATTTGAAAAGTAACACATACCAAAAATTGTTGTAGATGAAGTATTCCCCGACGGCACTGCCACCGTCTGCAAGATGGCCTAAAGGCATTTAGAAATGGTTTGAGAAACATGAAAAAGTGTTCAAGGTGTGGTTTTGGCCTCTAAATTTAAACGCAGATCTCATCAAGGCATCACTTTGAAACTTACAGGCCTTGGTGGCAGATACCACAGCATACCTTCAGAGGTCTTGTGAAGTCGAAGTCTTGATAGTTAAGAGTTGTTTTTGGTTACACAAGAGAGACCTACACAATAGATGATAACTGTACAGTATATACAGTACACTGAGATTAAGGAGGATTAAACAGGCGCATCAGTAATCTGATGAGTTGGGGAAATAAAATATCAGGGCTGGATTCTGATGAGTGATTGTGAAGGCTCTTAGAGTGATGCTAGATTTCTGTGTTCCAAGAGGTTTATCCAGTAAGTTACTTAAGGAATATTTGCATTGTCTCTGAAATTACAAAAAAATAAGAATGCTAAAAACAGGAAGCATGAGATAGTTAGTTATGGCCTTTTTAAAAAACTACATATCTACATTATGTTATTGATATACTGTACAAAACCTGCTTTCATGATATCAATTACTATCTCTGCACACTACTGCAGTCAAATGATTGAAGCAGTTCATAACTGAACATCATACACTATTAAGGCAATAAGGCAAGACAGGACTACTGTGCTCCCATTCCATTAAAAATGAATGTCAAAACTTTTGCCTTAGAAGACACCTGATCTCGGAGCAAGAGTTGTTGCCACATGCTTCTGTTTTTACCCTGAACAAAACATTAATTACTTCATGATATGCTAGCATGTACAACACCAAATGAGAGCTTGTGCATGCATAGCTAAACACTAGACACAAAATGGACTTCTCTGTCCATTTTATTAAAACACATGACCCTTTGTAAAAGACCAGGCTGATGCAGCCTGAGGCTGCTGAACAAGTCACAAGAACTCTTTGACAATATTAGAATATTATTTCCCTTTTTATTATCTATTATATTTATTCTCAATTCAGAGCATGAATGTTTTTAAAATGGAATGCACTAATCCAAATATTTTTTTGTCATTCACTCATGACATATTTTGTTATTTGAAAATAATTTGCTCATTGAATGTCGTTTGGAACAAACAACAGCAGACCTATCATAAGTATAGACTTTTATGTGCAGACAATTCACCATTGAAACCTCTGTCAATAGTCACCATTGTGACAAAAATTCAGTTTTCAAGGATGATAATCATGTGTGCTTTAGTTTGATCATCAGTTATTCATGCTGCATAAACACTTGAGGCACTCACCTGGCTTTTCATTGCATAAATCTGTAAGCACATGGGGTCTTGGGTAATTAAGGAAAAGGGACAGTTGCATAAGAAATGCATTAAAACAAGAGTGTGTGCGGTTTTGAATTCCTCCCAGAGGGTTGGCAATCTGTGCAAACCTGTATAAACAATCAAGGACAGAAAGGTGTGCTTGTAAGGCTTGGTTTGTTATAGCCATTTTCATCCATTTGTGTATACATCCTATGGGAGAGTGTGCATGAGGGAATGTGGCCTTGTTGCCACTTGAGTCATTTGAACGATGCATATACATCTAGAAGTTAACATTGCATTCTGCGATGTTTTATACTTCTTTCACACAATTACAGCTGCAGCGGGATTTACCCGGGAGCATGTGCACATGCGGGTGGTTGGGCTAATTTGGAATAACAAAGCAAGGTTGATCTAATTTAGATGCAATAGATTGTCTCATTAGATTCTGTGGTCTAAATCCAATCTTCAGGCTTTACAACCTAGTCCAGAAGTCCATGAGGACTCACATGACAGTGCAATATTACAAAGGTAATGTAAAGGTAATGGCTACTTATTAAATAATATCTTACCACTGCAAACTGGGAGAAATGCAAGTCAATAAACACTGCAGAGGAATGACTCCAGTGACAGAGGCAGGCTGAACCTGATTTTGCATGTTTCTGTGGGTATGTGTGTGATTCTCAGTTTAACTCGAAGCAAATCTATGTGAATAAACATCATTAAACCAGAATTACTGGTTACTTTGGAGCTTACTCTCATTTTCTATCTTTTCTTTACACTTACTTAGACATGATGGTGTGGAAACTAAGTAATAGCTGTTTGTTCTATACTCTTTAATTGCATATATTTTCATCTAATCTTTGAGATGGAAGTGTCACAAAAAAGAGTTTTGATATAAGAGTGTCTGCCACCACCCTCATGGAATTTAATGAGCAAAGGGGCTGAAACATCTGGATGCTTGCTAGAAAATAAACATAGTCTAGGAGTGGAAAGAGTAGAAGGCAGAGTCTGTGGTGAAATGACATCCATGAGTGCTAAATTAAAAGGAACAAATTAACTTTCATCTAACACCGTTGATTTGTAACCACACATGTCTAATAAGTGCAAATTTCCAACTTAATGTAAATGAAAGGAACCCAAGACTGACACAGTTTGTCTACTTTTGTTCTTTTTTTCCTTACATAACAATTTTAATTACTTCATTTTCCCAAGTTGATTAAACATTCTACACTTAAAAATTCTGCTTTACTGAGCATGCCAGACTATCTCCTTCTAATTAGACACTAACAAAGAGACCAACACGGATTTAAATGTAGAGTATTTGTTGATACTCACCAAATGTATAGTTCATAATCTAACCTTGAGTTATAGTAAACTGCAGACACAGTCACAAAAACCAACTCCATAAAAAATGTGATGGAAATACTGCCTAAAGGAATAATAAAAAGGTAAGCAGAATAATAAAGAAAATGATTTAAAGCATGCTAGAAAATTAATGATACTTTACAAATGATATACTGGATACACAGATGTGTAAATATCATTTTGTATGGTAAACAAAAATAAATCAGTGGAGATGAGAATGAACAGTGCAAATAAAGAGGGCATCTGTGTATGTGTGTGTAGGCGTCAGGGCAAAAGACAGCTATAACAGCTATAACTTTTCTTAATTGATTGTATATATACAGTTCAGTTAAATTGTTAAAACTGTTATTTTTATGTTGTCTCCACATAAGACAAATAGCTTTATCATGTACACATACACTCACCTAAAGGATTATTAGGAACACCTGCTCAATTTCTCATTAATGCAATTATCTAATCAACCAATCACATGGCAGTTGCTTCAATGCATTTAGGGGTGTGGTCCTGGTCAAGACAATCTCCTGAACTCCAAACTGAATGTCAGAATGGGAAAGGAAGGTGATTTAAGCAATTTTGAGCGTGGCATGGTTGTTGGTGCCAGACGGGCCGGTCTGAGTATTTCACAATCTGCTCAGTTCCTGGGATTTTCACGCACAACTATTTCTAGGGTTTACAAAAAATGGTGTGAAAAGGGAAAAACATCCAGTATGCAGCAATCCTGTGGGCGAAAATGCCTTGTTGATGCTAGAGGTCAGAGGAGAATGGGCCGACTGATTCAAGCTGATAGAAGAGCAACTTTGACTGAAATGACCACTCATTACAACCGAGGTGTGCAGCAAAGCATTTGTGAAGCCACAACACGCACAACCTTGAGGTGGATGGGCTACAACAGCAGAAGACCCCACCGGGTACCACTCATCTCCACTACAAATAGGAAAAAGAGGCTACAATTTGCATAAGCTCACCAAAATTGGACAGTTGAAGACTGGAAAAATGTTGTCTGGTCTGATGAGTCTCGATTTCTGTTGAGACTTTCAAATGGTAGAGTCAGAATTTGGCGTAAACAGAATGAGAACATGGATCCATCATGCCTTGTTACCACTGTGCAGGCTGCTGCTGGTGGTGTAATGGTGTGGGGGATCTTTTCTTGTCACACTTTAGGCCCCTTAGTGCCAATTGGGCATCGTTTAAATGCCACGGCCTACCTGAGCCTTGTTTCTGACCATGTCCATCCCTTTATGACCACCATGTACCCATCCTCTGATGGCTACTTCCAGCAGGATAATGCACCATGTCATAAAGCTTGAATCATTTCAAATTGGTTTCTTGAATATGACACTGAGTTCACTGTACTAAAACGGCCCCCACAGTCACCAGATCTCAACCCAGTAGAGCATCTTTGGGATGTGGTGGAACGGGAGCTTCATGCCCTGGATGTGCATCCCACAAATCTCCATCAACTGCAAGATGCCATCCTATCAATATGGGCCAACGTTTCTAAAGAATGCTTCCAGCACCTTGTTGAATCAATGCCACATAGAATTAAGGCAGTTCTGAAGGCGAAAGGTGGTCAAACACCGTATTCGTATGGTATTCCTAATAATCCTTTAGGTGAGTGTATACCGATCAGTCAAAACATTAACACCATCATCAGGTGAACTGAATAACATTGCTTATTAATTATATACCAATTAAAGGTGAGAGGATCAGTGACACAAAAGGCTCATCCATGCGGTTTGCTGAACTTGTGAGATACACAGCTGGGCTCTGCCTCACTTGATCATGCGGAAGAATGGGTATGCAATTTATGCAACCAGCTATTCAGTTTTGAACCACATGTAGCCCCAGGCACCATGTTAAAATATTATGATTATAAGTGGGAAATCTAACTTACACAACTATATGTTGCAGACCAACGCCTGACCATTGCGGACTGATCACATATAAAATCCAATGAAGCTCAAATTTCTGAAAAACGTCAATGATATGATAGGAACGTACAGTATCAGAACACCTAATGCATCACAGCTTGCTGCGTATGAGGCTTAGGAGGCAAAGAGTTCAGGGATGTTGATCCAGCCTCCAAAACCCCCAGATCTTAATCTTATTAAGCAAGCATGGAACTCTCCGCAAAACAAGTCCAGTCCACGGATGCCCCGCCCTGTACCACACAGCACCCAAAGGATCTGCCATTAATGTCCTGCTGTCAGACACCATAGCACACCCCCAGAGGTCTTGTGGAATCATACCACAAGAGGCGAGAGCTGCCCCGGACGCACAAAGGGAACCCAATCAATATTGTTTTTTATATTTAGTGTTTTATTTCTATGGCTGATTGTTGTACATAATAACATAATATGCATTGTAACATTTGTATTCATGTAACAAATATTATATGCTGTAATTTACAACATTATATTATTATATTTATGTTGCATGCCTACATTTCATGTCAAAGTAATATAATAACGCAACATAAATTAAAACATGTATTAAAAATGTATTAAAAATTACTAAAATTATAATTGGTACAGAGTTACTGTTTCTTTTCTCTCAGCATTCCATGGAAAGCAATGACACCATGGTGCACATGCATTTGTATGCTGCAACATAAATGATTGTGCACATCATAAACATACTTTCTGCAATTTAACCCCCTTCATTTGTTAAAATGCATTAGATTCAATTTAAATTATTTGTACTAACTTGTATTTGTGCTAGATTTCTAAACTTTCATTCTATTTCTTCCACCCAAATTATTTATATCTACAACTTGACTCATTCACCAACGGGCTTCTGTTGAAACTTGTTGCCATTCCCTCATTTTTTAAATCATTATGTGCAATAATAACTATGGCTCTAATTGGGGGCACTGAGCATGCTGCCGCATGATTACACAGCATCTAGAAACCCACTAGATCAGTAAACCATCAGTTTATATATCTTCATTGAAGGGAAGTAATTGCTTTTTTAATTGAATTTAAAACACATAGAGCTTTAAATAAATATTATACAAAGATTTCAATTTGTTGAACATGTGAGATACACAGCTGGGCTCTGCCTCACCTGATCCTGTGGCAGAGCCACCATGCAATTTATGCAACCAGCTATTCAGTTTTGAACCACATGTAGCCTTGCCCCAGGCACCACGCTAAAATATTACGATTATAAGTGGGAAGTCTAACTTACACAACTATATGATGCAGCCACAAAATTCAGACAAGCAAAACTTCTTTGAACTTGACCTGAATGAGAATCACTTTCATCTGTGTGAGGGATGGATGAGGTGAATATATTTTAAAGTTGGACTCCAACCCCCTTGTGGCTGAAGCTGGATGAAAAGTCCCAGCAGGGTGTGTTGTATATAGTCTGACCTTGCTGTGGTGCCACTGACCTGAGGGATATTACAAAAATCAATCAAACTTTTATGTCCAAGACTCCAAAGCAGCATGGACTAGTGATAAGGCCAGTCCGCTTTTGATGGAGAATCTACAGCAGGATTGGATCTGCAGAGGAGAAACAGGGAAAGTGGTGGAGAGATGGCATGTGAAGATTACTTTCCTTTTCATCCCTCTGACAGCCTCAAATAAGGTTTAATTCATCCATGATCATAAATACTATGCACATTTCCCTGCACAGGAAATAGTAAATATTAGTGCAAGCACTTAATCTGACATGTGCTGTCCTGATCTATGTTACTTCAGTTTAAGGTTCAGCAAAGTCCAAGGATTTATTCAAGTGCTCCGTATTCAAGTGCCGATTTCTCAGATCACTGACATTTTGACTGCACAAGCAATAATCAAATATACAAATACTGACAGACTGAAAAACTTGATACAGCATTAGGTTTTGTGGTCATCATAGTAATTCTCAAAGGTTTGTTTAGTGCCTTGAGGGTGCAGAATTAGACATGGCTGAAAAATAAGCCCCTCATTATTTCTTTTTTTTTTTTTTTTGGTTTTTATTTAATAGAGCAGAAGTTAATGGGTAGCATATGCATATGCACTGGTGCATTGTTGAGGGGTGAGGGAGAGGGCAGGCTGGATGGTGGCACCCTTCACTGTCACATTGTAGTGTAGTATCGTGTCTAGAGCCATGGGTCCTGTCAAACCAACGCTGTAGTGCACTGCTGAACCTCGCAGTAAGATGACAGCTTAATCATATTTAATACACAGGCAAAGGACAGAGAAGGGTCAGCCCCTCATTATGGTGGAAGATCTGCATAGAGGATTAATAACATTTGCAGCATGCTTTTGGGGTTTGAGGTGCATCATGACTTACAAGAGAAAAATTAGTACCCTTAGATAAGAATGGCACAGAATTGTAGAGAATCCACATGACATCAAACTCCAATTTTCTTTTTCTCTCTTTTTTTTCCCCCCAATGACTTTGAAGCCACATGCTGTGAAGCAGCAAAACAGTTGGTGGTAACCTTTGACATATTCTGTTGAATACCTATATTGTTCTACATTGTTTTCCCTGGCAGAGTATGACTGAGCTTTCACTTAAACTGTTTTATTTATATTTTAGTTTTCTCATGGCATTGAACACTCAGTGGCTCAATTTTATCAGGCTAATATATTCAGCTTTGTTTAAAAAAAAAAAAAAAAAAACAAGTGTTAAAAAAATGTTAAAGCAGGAAAAACACTCAAATGTGCTGGACAGGAGTGGGGGAATCTATAATGCATACAGCTTCAATTTCACCAAAGCTCACATTTAGCTCGTGTTCTATTACCTAAAGAATGTGAGAATTCTGTTTTGAAAGCTGGCCTTAGGTTAAAATGATAGCCTAGGGCAACTGGAGAAATGCTTTGGAGAAATGAGTGCACTGTGGTTATGCAACCTGATCTAAACCAAATAAAATCACATATACCAAGAACAGAGTCAGAATCCCGTTTTATATCACATTTTAGTTTTGAGTGACTGTGGGTCTGTTTTTTTTTTAGCTCATTTAAACTTATATGGTTTATAACACACAGAAAGTACCTGATAATGGACAAATTATTTAACGGAGTGTTCAGTAATGGGCAATTTAAGCCATATGTTAAATATATTTATATAAACTCACCGTCTTAACAATAGACTAACAAGCATGTACAGTAATAGCCCAAATCATTGCTTGTACTTAATGCTCATCTTCTTTTTACCCTAGAGCTGAACATTTACTATCAGGCAGTTTACTGCTAGAGCAGGCTTTTATGAATGGCATTGTCTTTTGCCATTTCCTGGGACTAATAAGTAGCAAATAAGAACTACAAAGATAACAGGAAGTGAACCAGTGCATCAGCAGCGGTGTGATAAGTGTTTTTTTTTTCTTCTTTATTTTTCTGGATGTTTTTTATTTTATTTTTTTTTATTGTTGTTATTGTTTTAAGATTGCTGATATGTGTGATTTAGAATTTAATCAGTGTTTAGAACTGTTTGGTGTTTCATCCCATCAACCCTGTCAATACTGTGGAAGCTTATAGCATGCACATGACAAAAAAAACGGAATAAGAAAAGTCACATAACAATTAAAAAAGTTGAAACATGTCTGTAAATACCCACAGGTCATTCCTCACAACCTCACACTATCACTAACGTTGATAGTGGCAGGTCTAATTCATTAATCTTCATATACTGTATGTTTTCAATGTCCAGCAATACAATCACTATAAATGTTGGCATCGTGATCCGTGGTTATCAGGATAATTTACCAGCTAAGGGGTGCTACTGTGGACTGGGTGATCCTGAAGGTTAACATGTCTTTAACTCCTACATTATGAAATGGTGTAATAAAAATGATGAAATATGGAGTTTAGTCTTTTCAATGCATATGCATTATGCATGGTAATATCTCTCTCAAGTACCCCTGTGCAACTCTATTAATTACTGAATTATGGCCCTATGAACGAGGCAGAAGATGGAGTAACTAGAGGAAAGCTGGTGAAAAATAGTGAGAGAATGTGTGTGCAATACTGATTGCATTACTGATACATAATATCCGCATGATTTGATTCCTCGCATGCCTCAGTGTAATTCAGTGGAGGGAACGGCAAAAGAGAGCTAAACTATAAAGCATAGAGGAAAATGTCAGATAAACATCTGTGTGATATGGTAGCATGTCAGTGTTGTGGCCTAGGAAATGATCTACACTGCATGTTTAATGTTATCATCAAAAATCAAGGGAAGGTATACCAGGTTAGAATTTCAGTGAATGTGTTTCTGATTATATACTTACATCTCTACCATGGAAGGAAGAATGCTTTAATGCAGGAAAAATGCAAAACAGCAACTGTTTATTAATATCACACATACAAAGAAACACAGAAACATTTTCGCACATCTAAATGAATAGCTACAGGAAGTGCAAACCTCAAACATTCCAGCTACAGAAAAATAGAAAGGAAAAAAAGTAAAATTTCCTAAGATGCTTTGTAAAAGTCAAGACAACCCTATTTTCTAAGGCCTTGTACTATGATGCATACAACTGAGTTTCACACCTTGCCTTAATATATTCTGAGGATTTGTTTTCATCTGGCAAAATCCACCCAAAATGGTTTGTTTTACACCTACACTAGTTTTACAATAAATTGCATGTTTTTAAAATGGGATGGATAAAAATAAAACGGAATAGTGGTAAGGTGCAAGTTCGATTCCCGGGTGATACTGTAACCTCTCGCAGCCGAAGGTCTAGAGAGAGCAGATTGGCCGAGCTCTCTCAGAGGGGATTATTGTGCTCCCACATGAATCACGGCTCTACGGCCAATCAGGGACGTCTGTGAGCTTACGGAAGCGGAAGAAGCGGATAGCTCTGTCCTCCTTGTGCGTTCTGCTGCCCCCAATGGTGCGTGAGTGAGCGGTTCGAAAAGATGCGGTCGGCTGGAGTCACTTGGTTCGGAGGAAACACGTGGTAGTCTTCGGCCCTCCAGGCTGAGTGGTAGTAATAGCCTTAATGTGGGAGCCCCCTAGTGACGGGGAGGAATTGGACACGACTAAATTAGGGAGAAAATCTGGGAAAATCCAAAAAACCCTGAAGCAAACATCTTTCTTAATAATTATTACAAAATAAATGCTTACAAAATAAATTAATATTTATTAACATCAGTTAACATGTAAATGTGGTGTAAACTTCTACAGTTTGTTTTGGGAGAAAGAAGAAAAATATGCATTTCAAGATTCTCCGTGTTTGGAAAAGATTTCCTCCATAATGTGCATGCAATCAGGGTGATTTACTGTGAACCATACCAGGATAAAACGATTACTCAATATAAATGAATAAAAAAAGAAATGAGAAGAAGAAAAAGAACCACAAGAACAGCAACAACAACCAATAAAATACATGTCAGTATGGAATATGTTTTATCTCACTCATATATGAAACCCCCGCTTATGCCAGTGTGCTAGTACCATTAAGATAAATGGAACTTCAAAATAGAAATAAAGTTACTTATTATAGGTAGGAAGAAAAATGACCTTACAAGCCAAACGTTGTGGCCATAGTATTTGGAATCTTTATATAACTCTAACTGAAGTCTTCAACATAACCTCTTGGAGGTAAGAATTTAATGACTAAATATACAGTCTCCATCTACAGTAAACTCAAGTGGAATGTTATATGCAGTGCCTGAGGCACAGGAGACTCATCTTAGCTTCTCTCTCTGATCCAGGCTCCTCTGAGCCCCTCGCTCGTAATAAATGTGACAGACACTTCAGCAGGTTGGTGGACACTGTAAGGGAGAGTGAAGAGAAATCAGTCGACAGTGAGAAGTTCTCACTGGGATTCAGTCTCAACTCCTCTTTTTCGGGCCACAGCTCATTAACAGCTCATTAAAAATATCTACCACTTAGTCCTTCAACGATCAATCATGTAGCTGCTAAGGAGGTGCCTGCTGGTGTTTTGAAAAGTGAGTAAGATCCTGGTGTAGTGCAGATGTCTACATGGTTCAGCTGAAAATAAGCATACATACTAGGATAAAACTAGGATAAATGAAGATACTTTACTAAGCATAATAGAGATGTAATCATGTCACTACAGACATAGCCATCGAGTGATCGACAGGACACTACTGACCATGCAGAGACTCGCCTAATGCTGCTAATTCTACTTCCAATATGAACAACCGTTTTTCATTATTGCAAAAAAAAAAAAAAAAAAAAAAAATTCATGTCAGTTTGTCTTTATTCCACATCACTGCATGATGTTAACTCTAGTTTCCATCTCATCGATTTGAAATGGTTTGGCAATGCGATTTACTCTAAATTTGCTGATGGGTAAATTGTATGTCATTCCACAGTATGCACATTATTACCCGCATGTACCAAAATTGTCAGGTTGAAATAGAAGGATGAGTCAAAACTTTTCACTTCACTAAATAATATGAAAGGGTGGTCATTACTTCCAAAAGACAGATTGCATATGAATTTTTTTTTCCCCACTCATGCCAAGGAAAAAATCTCTTTTTGTTCAGCTCACTTTCATTCTTTTCAATAATAATAATAATAATTAATAAATAAAAAAACGTTCACATCTAACTTTCAGGTCGTCACTATTGGCCTTTACATTTCTGGACAAATGTACATCAATAACTCAATAAAACATGTAAAAGCAGTACAATGGATAAAATCACGCAGACACAGGTCAGGAGCTTCAGTCTATTCTCACATCAAATACTGTATCACAATCTTGATTGAGGATGCAGTGAAAATGTCCAGTGGGCATTATTTACAATCAAGTTAGATAAAGAGATATAATACTTACATGAGGAGATATAATACTTACATGAGGAGATATAATACTTACATGCAGGCTTTGTGCCACATGTTGTTTTCATGTTGTTTAGTATTATCATTTTTTACATTAATATTACGATTATATTTCATATTAATTTCTGCATAAATATTGTATCTCTGAGGATAATGAGATAGTGTTCACATGTTTATGCAAAGATGCATATGTTATTTATTTATTTATTTATTTATTTAATATTTTAAACCCAAATTCTGCTTGTGCCACATCTGCATACTTGTAAGAGCTACCTGACATTAGTTAAGTTTATTTAACACATTATATCGATTGACACCAATAACTGAGGCTCTCAAATTGGTATGGCACATTTCTATGTAAAGTGAAAAGCTAACAGGGGTCATAGCACAAGCTAGAACCCTGATAAATCTGGCCCTGATCTCCATGCCTGACTACAGCTTGGTTGTGGGTAACATGTGGACTGATTTGAGTAATTCAGATGTATGATTAGTCTCTATTGCAGTATGACCATAAGTATTTTGGATATTGAAAGATGTCCATAAATGGACTACGTATGTATTCCATTAGCAGCATGCAATGTAGCCGCATCTATAACAGGCTATTTATGGAGCTGCACTTGCAGAAAGCACAAACTAAATCCTTGCCACTGGCATTTCTAATTAAACAGCAGTGCTGCAATATAAACTATCCCTCCAGTAATTTAGCTCTGAATCTAAAGTGTGCATTCTTACATTTACAAGTAATCCTATGACTTCAGAAATGCTTTTCCATACTGTAATTCACCTTATGAGTCCCACAGCATGAGTTAAGGGACTCTGAATGGACCATCTTTCAACACACAGCTCTCTGTTCAATAATGAAGATTGCAGTCCATAAATAAATGGACAAAGATGGATTTTCATGTTTTGTCTCTTTCCTACAATATATTTATTGTACAGTAGCTTTAAAGCATTTCAGTTACTAAAGACAAGACTAATATGAAAACTAAAAAGCCCTTACAAAGACCTTACAAACCTGACAAAGGACAGTAGTGTATATACTGTATGATTTCTGAGTGTAAAAAAAATCTAACTACACACTAATACTTTAGTGCAAATTTGTTCACGCTTGTACTTAAAACTCAATCTACTGGAGTACAAAGAACAAAACTCCATCACTCAAACAAAACCCCCACATTGCTTAGCTTATTTAACCCTTGTATGGCATTCCGGTCACTTTTTTACAAGAAGAAAAAAGGCACAAGTATAATTGTTTTCTACTTGAAACTCAATGGCCTTCACTTATTTGCTGTGATAAACATGTATAGACAAAAAATAATTGAGAACACATCCTACACATCTTTAATAAGGTCTTCGGGCCAGTTTGACCCGCATACACACAGACACACAGAAACATGCCTACACTTACATACACCGACATAAACACACACACACACACACACACACACACGCACACACACGCACACACACACACACACACACACACACACACACACACACACACACACACACACACACACACACACACACACACACACATAAAGGTCAGTCCATTTCTCCAACTTTATGTTCATGACCAACATGACTGCTCTGGTATCTTACAGTACATACTGTACAAAAAAAAAAAGAGTGTGTGTGTGGGGGGGTGGGGGGGGAGTGGTGCTCATGAGCATGCTACACAGGGTTGGAACAATACGTAGCAGAGAGGACTATGGGTAGAGGTTATACTTAACTACAACGCCACCGAGAAAGGGGTAGATAACCTAGACAACCTATTACAGCTATCAAATAAAAACACTGCGGTGGCCACTCGTGATCTTTTACAACATGCTGGATATCTATAATGCATTTACAGTCTGGGTGGCAATCAACCCAGACTGGAACCAAAGGAAGCTCTTTGGCTTTTCCTTAAAAAAAGCTAGGCAAGGCACTGGTGACACCACACATCCAAAACAGACATGTGCCCAGGACCCCAACTTCTCTGACCACAGTGAGGCTAGTGACATTTTTTTTAAAGATAAGCATAATTTATGACACCCAAGTCTTGAGTATAGTGGAGTTTTAACATCAATTATAACCTTATGACAAAAAAGTATCACACTTAAATTTAGAGACAATATATGTTAATGGTTTATGAAGTTTATGAATTTTATTTCAAAACCTCAGATAAGTTCCAGGTCAGTTTGACCGGAGGGATACCAGAGGGTCCCAAAAGTGAAGACAAAACAAGGGTTAAATAGTAGTCCCAATGTAGAAAGCCTACTAGAAACTCTCTCTGTCTCCATGTCTGTCTCAACTTTAATCAGTGACTGCTTCTCCCAGTCTTTGTCAATTCCGCACACTCATAGAAATCTCAAGGGTCTTAATAGATGTCTGACCTTCTTCTAGTCTCTGATGTAGCTACAGTGCTATTTCTTACAACTTATCATCAGTAAGCTGTTACCAGGCAACAAGATCCACTGTATCAATATGCACTATATACAGTACTGTAGAGTTACAATAATAAATTTTTGTTATGTGATACAATGTGATGCTCATATCATTGTCTTATCATGGATCTGTAAAAAAAAAACTGTAGAAAGAAATACAACCTGTTTATGATTTTTTCTTCAAGACCTACCATGAATCATAAGTGATTCATGGTAGGAGAGAAAAATGTGCTTATACACAAATTTATCACAGATACTGTAAGTCCTCATATACACATGCTCCAGAGGTGTAGCATGAAAAATCATATCAAACAGGGAGCAGAAGCAGTGATTTGTCCGATTTGGCCGAGACAGACCACAAAATAGAGAGGAAAGGGCGCAAATGAAAGACAAGACAATAGAAAAGTGCAGAAACCTTTGGGCTTAAGAGAATAAAGCAGCCATGGCAAATTTCTCTCACATTGCTTCAAGACTGGCTAAGGCCTGCTGAAGACCTAGAGGAAATGAACTGATATTTTTGTTTGTCGGTGCAAAAAAAAAGCAGGCTGGGTGTGAAGGAGCTATCTTGGGGATCCCAAAGTGAGATTTACTGAACTGAGAACAAGCCATGATCATGAGTGGCATCAGGTGTATTTATAAGCCATCAAAGTCTTTTGTGTTTGTGTGTGTGTGCAGCTACAGAGGCAGGAAGTGCAAGGAGCAGAAAGAAAGAGAGAGAGAGATCTTGTTATCCTCTGCCCCAAATAGAAATCTATACACTAAATAAATAAATAAATAAATAAATATCAATAATAGGTTTGCAGTTGAAAGTACTGGTGCTATTTGTCACAGTCTTAATAAAACAGAGCATAAAGCATTCTGAAAGTGCAGACGGTAGTGTGAGTTTTCTTTTCTTTTTTAAATGACAAATGAAAGATCCCAGTGCTGGTTTTCACATTTTACAGTCCCAGCATTTTTTCTTCTTCTTGTTTTTCAGTAAAATATGTTCCAATAAACAGTCTTATCAGGGTTAACCAAACACATTCTACTTGTAATTCTCATTATATTCTTAATTACAAAATGAAATAAACATCTGTGATTAGAAGCCCTAAGAACTGATATATGTACTTGATAATATCTGTACTTGTACCCAACTGAGTGATCTAAGGAGCTTACTGATGCAGGATTTGAATGCTTATTAGCCTGTAGATAATTGTTTTGCTGTGATTCACAGATCCATCAAGCACACAGTGACCACAATTAAAATACCCTAAAAAGTTCAGTACAAAGCTATTTCATTTTGCAAAAAACATAACTACAAATATTTTTTTAGAAAGAACCTGGTTAAATGTCTTCCCTTTTTGTTTGAAAAAACATCACAGAATAAAATACTATTTGATGATAAGAGAGAACAAGTAACAGGTATGTTAATACTTAACCAATACACCAAGGTGGCTAAAGTACACTACCAGTCAAAAGTTTGAACACACCTTCTAATTCCATAGTCTTTCCTGATTTTTATTTCTTTCTACATTATAAAACAATGCATTCAAACTATTCAATTATTTCCCTTGAACAACTGTAAATTTAAAGATTTCAAAATTTACATTCATTTCTTAGTACAATTTTTCTCTTGTATTATTGCAGGAAAATCTTATTCTATTACTATAATTGCTATGCGTCGAGTTACAATCAAGCTTTTTAGCAAGAGTTTTTAAAACTAGTTAAAAGTTAAATAATAAAAATAAATTATCTATTTTTGGTAATTTTGTAAGGTTAAGTATCTTACGCCCTGTCAGGGATGTAGGCGAGGCATAGGCGCAGAGGTGAAAAGACCTTTTAATGCAAGAAAACAAACATAAACAAGCACAACTCTAAAACATAGATACTATAGCAAGCAAGAATTCCAACAAAACAGATCAACAGAACAGGCTAACAAAACAGCAGGATAATCACAAAAACAAAACAGATGCAAAACAAAGAAACAACTTAAGCAGGCTATTTATCCAAAACTAATTAGCCACCTCGGTTCAGGTGAATGCTCCAATCACCTGACCGAGGTGTATTCTGGGAAATTAAGTTTAAACAAAAGAAACTACACAAAGTCTCAGAGCACAAGGCGCCCTCTAGGGGTTAACCCTGACAGAACCCCCCCCTCAAAAGGTGCTACTCCGGAGAGCCACCGGAGGTCCAGGGCACCCTCCCCAAGGTCCCGTTTCTGCCCACCTTACACCGAGGCTGTCAATCGTGTCCTCTGGGCAGGGTGACAGGGCATGCAGGGCAAAACAGATACAAGACAAGGAAACAACTTAAGCAGGCTATTTATACAAAACTGACCAAGGTGCATTCTGGGAAATGAAGTTTAAACAAAAGAAACTACACAAAGTCTCAGAGAGCAAGGCGCTCTCTAGGGGTTAACCCTGACACGCCCCTATAGTAAACGATAATCCAAGATTATATTACAAGCTTCTTTGTCTCCTAGACAGAAATGAGCCATCTTTGAGAGTCACTCATTCACTCACTCATCTTCTATACCGCTTTATCCTGTATTCATGGTCACGGGGGCCTGGAGCCTATCCCAGGAGGCTTAGGGCACAAGGCAGGGTACACCCTGGACACGGTATCTTTGAGACTTGAATGAGATTTTAGGCATTTTTTCCATCATCTTAAATGTATCTCCTGAGAAACTGTTTCTCACTGAGAAAAACCTGAAAACTCAAATGTGTCTCAAATGTGGCTTTTTATAGGGTAAAATTAAGTTCTCAACTTGGTCTCGAGTATTGCACCAAGATCATTGCCTCTAAATTTCATATTTGTTTTGTGTACGGCTCGCATATGTTTTGTTTCCCCAGTGCATTGTTTCCCCACACACAGAGTGTACTTGTAAACTGTGCATTTGGGTTTTTGTCATGAGTAACGTAGAGGTGGACACAAGTGCATGTAAGGAAGACAGGATTTATTGAGCTAATAACAAAACCAAACACGGGTAAATCGTAGGCATAGGCAAAGAAACAGGCAAGGGTCGTTCGATCGGCAAAACACGTACACTAGAGCAATCAGAAAATCTGAAATCAGAACAACGGATCAAAGTCATACACTTTAAAGCTAACACAAACAAACACGGTAGCGTAGCATAAATTCACAGGAGTGTATACTTCGCAAAGTCTCTCCATTTCTGAGTTCTATTTAAGCAGGAGAGTTAGTGGGTAGGATCTCTGAAATGCGAAATTAATGAATATAAAATAAATAAAAACATTGTGATAAAGGTCACGTATATTTGTTGTTAGTTGTATATAGTAGACCACTGTTGTGCTGCAGGTAATGACGGCCTGCTCAGCTGGCTACCACCGCATGTATATTTCACACCTGTGGGAAACACTACAATGTGCAAATTATTTGGACTTTCTGCTTTAGAATTAAAAAAACTAAAGTACCCAAGGAAGTTTCTTTTTTTAATCAACCATGTATTCAATGAATCAACTATGTATTATTGTATATTTAATCAACCATTATTAAATATACAGTATCTTTAATACAGTATCAATACTGTAGATACTGTATGTAGGTTGGTAATGACTAAACTCCATTTCAAAATTGTTTTGTAATAGATAAATGTTTTATTTTGAAATATATTTTCTTTATTAAAAAAATAAAAAAATCCAGCCACACACTTATATTATCTTAAAGTACACCCAGGTTTCCCTCGCTGATCAACCTTTTACAAATATGTACACCTTAATGAACTTATTAAAATTAAACTGGGAAACATACTTTAGTTCAATTTAAATTTATTTTATTTGTATAGCTCTTTTAACATTGCCATTGTTGCAAAGCAAAAGAAAATGATTGAAATTTGTATGAAATGTGAAAAATTAGTATGAATCAAAATGATGAGATTGTCTCTGCCGAGCAAGTCAAGGCGATAGTGGCAAGGGAAAACTCCCTGCGATGGCAATAAGAAAAAACCTTGAGAGGAACCAGACTCAACAGGGAACCCATCCTCATTTCTGTGGTAATGGATTTTTGGTGATAATAGGTAGTTTTGTAATCATACTTTGTGTTAGGTAACTGGTAGTTCATGCTGGAAGTTAATATTGATTGATTATTCATTGATTGGAAGCTCAGGTAGAGTGTAGGAAATTCCTGTCTTGACTATGGAGTGAGTGCAGTCACAAGCCCTCAAAGAACAGCTGTCTGCATCAGCTGAGGCCAGGACTGTCTTCATGGTAAAGTGGAACCGTCCTCAGTCACCACATGCATCCCAAGCAGACAACACGGGGCATCCATGCGACAACATCTCCAACCTGAAGTAGGACACCAGGACAAGTCAGACAGGTCCTGAGGGCAGCTCATGTGCAGCATGTGTAGCTCAACATGGGGAGAGAGAGAGAGAGACAGACACAGGGAGAGGGGGAGAGAGAGAGAGAAGAAAAGAGAAGGAGAGGTAACCGTTAGCTAACTAGATAACAGGAGTTAACTTTACATTCTGCACAAATGTCATTACCGATAAAGAAGCAGGACTTGCAGTATACAGAATATTTTCTCAAGAAGTGAAGCAATAAGATAATGTTTGTGTTCAATGATTTCTGTCTATCTAACCTATTTTGATTATAAATTTGACTGAATCTTCAATGTAATTTCAATTTCAATACACATGCTCTAAGCCTACATATGTTTTACAAATCTGTTCAACTGGAATAAGTACATCATTCATCCAGTCCTTTAGGTAGCGGTAGCACACCACTTACTTTCCCTGCTGCAGATGAAATGATAAAGGCCAGTATGACTGCAGTATTAAGATGAAGATAAAAATGCAGTGTTCTTGTGTCCAAATTACTGCATTTCCTGCATATGTAAGATATGTAAACATTTGTACATTACTTGCCATCTCTGCCAAAACATATATTAATGGCTGTGTAAACATCGCCCAGTATTCTGTTATATATGCTTAATTATTTTAAGCATTAGATCACAAATCAAAAAATGGTTATTTGTGTACCCACATTTTAAAGTGTTACCTTTCCTTCCCTACTTACCTACCTATTTGCTTACTTACTTAAATACATTAACTAGCAAAAAGTCTTGCGAAATGAAATCAAATGAAATGGCAAAAAACAGTGTAATGTTATGAATGTTAAACTAAGAAAATGGTTAAATTTATATTCCAGATGAAGTAGGAGACAAATTCTGCATTGGCACAGAATGAGACAAATCATCAGTGAGCTCCTAAGGTTTACATAAAATCCTTTATGTTCCTTGTCATTCCTGAGGAAACTGGGTATTGTGTGTTAAGAAAGTGAGTTCTCTATAGAATCTGTTTCAAAGCACATACAATTTTGGACCCAATATTCAATGCATTCAATAGCAAGTGCATTAAAAATTGTACAAGCTTAACTGTTCACACTTTTCATTTGAAAAGAGCAAGGACTGAAATGTGGTGGCAGTGAATAAAATGTTTTTGGATGTTTGAAAAATCTCTTTATTTGTTGCAGTAAACAGATTTAGACTGCAACTTTTTAGACAGACAAAGAAAAATATTAGAAACTGCTGGTGAAATTACAACGGCATATATTGATTTGAGGAGTAGAACTGTGATGATTGATTGGCCAGGGCTCTAAGCACAGAGAAAACACTGGAACTCATAATTCATGGGGGACATTGACACTCTGTGGTGGCACTGTAACCCATAGTGTCAGCATACTGTACAACCTCACAGCTCCAGGGTTCCTGGTTTAACCATGAGCTCAGGCTATACTCTGTGCTGAGTCTTGTATGTTCTCCTTGTGAAACTGCACTGCCACTCTCCAGGATTGCTCTCATTGTGAGCAAATCCAGATCTGGCAGTACTGACAGTGTTCTCCTCCGAAACCAGTTTGTGTTTAATTATTTTAGCTTTATTTATTTATTTATAGCTACATTAGAGTCGTGCTACAGTATGAGGGAATAATCCATACCATGTCTCTATTTTTAATTTAGCATTTAACCTTATATATTATGATCTGTTTAGCAGAAATATTTTTGCATTTTACAAATAATCTAAGCAATACTGTTCTGACTTTTATAATATGTTATGCATTTTTTATTAGTCCACTTATTTTTATTATACTGTATATATTAACAACATTTAATTTAAGTATTCTTACAATAGTACATTATATACTGTAATACTGCTGAAAAACTATTCCTAAAAAACTGTTGCACAGTATTTTAATATCATTCCTTTACAAACTGATGTAGTAGGGAGCAGTGAGTCAGCATTTTCTTCATCCCAATTAAGAATTTTAATAGTAACCTTCCTTTCAGATGCATAACTCTTAAATCCCGTGGTAGAACTTAACAGACACAAGAAAAAAAGAGAAAAAATATGTATAATAGTTTTTTATCTGAATTTAACTGATATTACCATCCAAATTGCTAGGTTTAATTGCAAGTGATTTCCTGAGCATACAGCATTTCCTCACCTGAACTAGTAGTCACATAATTACCACCAGAAAGATAAAGTCCCCCCCACCACCTTTTGTGTCCATTTTAAGTGCTTTGTTATTATACTGACAAGAATAGAAAGGGCATGAACCAGCAATCTGAGATCCCATGCTGATGCTCTGAATGACCGGTGCTATGACTAATAACACAATTAAACATAACTTTAAAAGTTCCTAATACCTACGTTTCTGGCATCTTCTTTAATTGAACTTTACATTTACATCTTTGAACAGATGTGTAATTGTGAGGGATGAAAACCATTCTGAACCCCAATCCATAAATCTATATAATGATTCATAAAAATGCAAATGAAAAAGGTAATGAGAGAATATTCCATGATGAACTTTTCAAACAGAGCGAAGGTAATGACATTATAGCAGTGCTGCTGCAAGCCTAGTTTAAGGGATCCTTGTGACTGATAAATAACTGCAAGAAAACAGACACGCAAACATGCATACACACATATGCGCACACACACGCACACACACGCACACACACACACACACACACACACACACACACACACACACACACACACACACACACACACACACACACACACACACACACACACACACACACACACGTATCACACCCAGGTGTCCATAGGCACTTGGAGTGGAATAGCCCATGTAGCTATTTGTACCCATGTGTTTATAGCCAACAATTTCATAATGTACAAGCACACTCCTATCATATTTGCATTCATTTGTTTTTACATGATTTTGATGAGGTAAAGACTCATTTCATTCATAAGTTTCACTTTAATACTACAGCCTCTGAATACTGTATGCATGTCACTAAAAACCTAAAAACAGCCAGAAAACTTGCTAACCCTAACACCTTTTGTTTTCTTTCTCTTTTTTGAGGGAGGTGGAGCAGGTGTAAATAGCTGTTACTTGCCAGATGGCTATTCTCATCAGGGTGCAAATAGACACACCATTTCTTTCTTTACTTATATTACTGTATTTCTATTTTTTCAGAGAGATGCAGTTTCACTTAGTTGTATAAAATAAATGTCTAAAAGTATGAAGAATTAAGTCCTGTTTACTAATTACTAAATGTAAAGTCAACATACTTTCCATACACCTGTTTTCTTCCTTGGTTTTATGTACAGTAATCTTTCTTATAGTGCATTTATTTTTGCCTTGTTTATCCTGACTCTCTGTACTGCTTATTCTGTACAAGGTCACAGAGGCTTGTCCCAGGTCCCAGGGCTCTTGGGGCATGAGGTGCCAGTCCCTTGCAGGACACCATGCATACATTTACTCATACACTATGGTCACTAATGCCAATTAGCCTAATTCCTGTATGTCTTTGGACTGTGAGAGGAAACCAGAGAATGAAAAACTCAGTCCACAATACTAACAACTATGCCACCTTGCTGCCCCTTGTTTCTTCCGATCCATTTTCTGATACAGTTAAACCTTGACTTGCGAGCATAATTCGTTCCTGAAACATGCTTGTATATCAAATCACTCATATATCAAAGTGAATTTCCCCATAAGACATAATGGACACTCCGATGTTTTGTTCCACAGCCCAATAAATTAATGTAAAAATAATTAATATAAAATATAAAGACCAAGTTGCTCATAATCCAAGGTTCCACTGTATTTGCTTTTTGTCTTGTTTTGCTTGTGTGGGTCAGAAAACAGGTCAACTCATTGCACAGATAAAGGGTTTGATTTGTGTACAAGAGGCATGAGCTGCACACGCTGCGTGTGAAACTAGTGGTTAAATATTGCATATGTGTATTACGATAGCTGTCGTCACATACTGAAGTGAAACTAAAACTGGTAAAGGAGGAGGGTGACGATGCTGTAAACGGAAGTTTTTGTATTGTTACAATGTCTGTTCATGATCTGCAACAATCATCGTAATTAAAAAGGTTCTGTGTGAAACAAATACTGCACATTTGTCCTTTTGACTAACTTGCTGCCACCTATTTCTGCTTGAAACACAACAAAATAACAATCATTGAATGATGTTGCTATACTTTTATTTAGATTTAAACTAAATCGCATAACCACAAACACAACTGGAGCCTGATTGTTCCTTTGTGTCCGAACTGTGGCAGGTGGAGATAAAGCTTTTTAAACAGCACACAAGATTCAGACTTATACAGGGTGGGTAAAAATTTAACTAGACAATATTTAATGGCTATAAAGGCTGATCTTGTAGTATCACTGGTGCACCATCCCATTTTTCTCTTACTGTGCATGCATGGTTAGACCAGTATTTGCCAGGACGCTGGCTGGGATGACGCGGACCTCATGAAAGGCCTCTAACAAGTCCAGATGTAACTCCATGTATTTTTTTTCCTATGAGGCAACGCAAAGAAGAAGCTGTACAGGACAAAGAATTGCACACTGAAGGACTTGGAGGCACAGATTCAGGAGGTTCTCAGCAATATCCCAAACAACTTCCTTCAGAAGACTGTACATTCCATCCCTAGCCATTTGAGAAAACTGGTTGATGCCACTGGTGCATACATTAAAATGTATAGAATGTAAATTGAAATATGCACTTTATTACCAATTTTTAATGCATAGTTACTTTTCACCCACACTGTATTTTAGCAAAATATTTTGTCATTTGTGCTTCTTACCATCCATGTGATAAAAAAAAAAAAAACAGTTCTTCTCAAAACTTCAAAAACTGAGTAATCTTATTTGCTGTCAAATTGTATTCTCTATATTCTGTGTCAATGTGTCCCTCACTCATCGTCTATACCGTTTTATCCTGTATTCAGGGTCGAGGAGGCCTGGATCCTATCCCAGGAGGCTTAGGGCAGGAGGCGGGGTACACCCTGTACAGGGTGCCAAGCCATCACAGGGCACACACATACAGTATACACTCACTTACACACTCATTCACACACTATGGGAGGAAACCGGAGTACCCGGAGGAAACCCACCAAGCGCGGGGAGAACATGCAAACTCCATGCACTCAGAGACGGAAATCGAGCCTGGCCAGGAATCGAACCCGGACACAGGAGGTGCAAGGCGACAGCGCTAACCACTAAACCGCCTTCTATGTGTCCCTGTTTCACTTAAAAACTAAACTACTAACTAACTAGATAAATTTCACTGAAGAATGTAGTGACTACTACATACTCTGGAGTGGCTAGCTAGCTTCTAATTACGATGATTAAAATACAAGCTATGTTAATTGTGTAATCCTGCTATGGACAAAGCTCCTGACTGCAGTAGCTCTAAACCCTCTGTCTGACTGTTGCTGAAATGTTTAAATCTGAAGTGTCAGTCATGTTCATTACCATTCGAATGATTGGCAGCTGGCTATGAGGTGCTGCCCCTTTAAAAGGTCTCCAAAATCTAACACAGAGCTGTCTTTCTAAGCGAGACAGGCGAAATGTCCACGGTCCAAAAACATTGAGATATATTTATTGTGTGTAGAAACCACTTTGTCTGGGACTTAAATGCCATATTAAAAGCATGTTGTCCTATAAGCTCAAATATTTCCTCACATGAAAACACATTGTACTTGCATCTGCCATAGAAGCCCACAAAAGCCCATAGAAGCTTGGCTTTGTTGGGTTTCGATCAGTGCTGTGTCTAAGGCTTTAGAGGAGATTTTCAAACAAGCTGCACTGTCCAAAAACTGTTTCTGTTAAATGAACAAACAGCATTATATCTGGTAGTGAGATATTTGATTGAAAATGTTGAATATTTAAAATTTGAACTTAAATTAACATTTAATTTTCCAATTGTAATGATTTTTTGCAGATGCCTGTCTTCTAAAATCCTAAATCTGTTCCAATGACATAACTAACCATAGGAGCCCCCTTAAAGTTAGGCAGAGAAGAATGCTACTTTAACATGTAATTATTTGACATAATAAGTATTAATTTTAATAATGAAATAAAGTAATTTAGTCACAATTTTCCGCTGTATTTCTTAATACAATTTATTTAAAAGAATCTAAACTGTATTACGTTCATTTGTGTTCGTGTACGCGGGGCGCCGGACAAACAAGTGTCTATGTAGGCATGTAAACTTTTGAAAAGCATGTGACCTGCGGGTGAGCTCTGATTAGATTTTCATCCTTGGGGCGCAGCACTGTGGACCCCGAACTCTTCCACTTTTGTTTTTAGCGAATCAATATTGTTTTTAAATATTTGGGCTCATGTGATTGGACCATCTTTTCAGGACTTTTTCAGCACTTCTTATGGTAAGTGGAGCTGCTGACTGGATGCGATGTGAGTCATGCCTTTATTTTATACTAGTAGTAATTATGTTTAATCACCTGATAAATGGCTATTTACAGGTGAGCATTAAAAGTTGAATTTTTATTTTGTTTGGGGCTAACATTTCCATAGATACAAAATAACGCACTTAACCTAAAGCATAGCATTAACCACAGACCTACTGTATAATATCTAAACAGTTCTGTCAGGGTTTTCTTACTAGTACAGTTACATAGCAGGTGAGTAGAATATTAACTACAGATGAGGCTGTGAACAATGGCAGCAAATAAAACATATAATCATTTCAGTGTCCCTATATGCACAAATAATTTATGCAAACATCCATACAAGAGCTTCATTTATGTTCCACTGATGTGCTTGAGACAGGCAGCACATACAGTATGCCTATATTTCTTACTACATGATAACATCTTACAACTTGGGACCGTACTGTACTTGACCTACCAAACATCAGTTGTCCTGCTTCATACATAGAATGTGCGTCTGTTTCTCTGTTTTGTGGTAAGTGAGATAACATTTCACTCACTTACTCATCGTCTATACCACGTATCCTGTGTACAGGGCCTCGGCGGACCTGGATTCTATCCCAGGAGACTTAGGGCATGAGGCAGGGTACACCCTGGACAGGGTGCCAATTCATTGCAGGGCACAGACACATACACACACACCCACACACTACAGGCAATTTGGAAACACCAAAAGGTGTGTGAGGAAACCGAAGTATCTGAAGGAAACCCACCAAGCACGGGGAGAACATGCAAACTCCATGCCATCACTATGCCGCCCTGAGATAACATCTACATATATTAAATTTTCATCATGCCCCACACATATGCTGACAAGTGTGAATAATATGACTCTTTACTCTTTAATTTTAGTAGACTGTTTGGATTCAGTGTCACCCATGCGTTGCAATACATAAACAAATGTTTAAAGCCACAACGGGACTGCCACTATTCATTTCCAGACATGACAGCACAGTTGTTATGAAAAAGGTCTGTTCAAATGGCAAATGAAAATAAATGGCAGAAAAACATAGACTTTGATGGAATTTTTACAACCCTGTCCATCAAAATGATGAATAATGATTTACTGTAATACAAACTCTGAGTAGGAGACTCTGGTCCTACTTTATATATATATAAAAAAAAGTCTCACTATTAGCTGTGTGACTACACACAAACCATACAGGTAATTGTGTATGAAGTCATGCTTAAAATATACAGTACTTATTGTTAAAAGAGTAAATGCAATTACCTTTACCGTTTTACACACGAGTGCCCAAATTGAAAGCAATACTTCCATTTACAAGAACCAAGTGTAACTGTGAAGTAATTAAATTGTAGTTATACAGTTAACATGTATTTCCATGAGCTATTCGAGACTGCCACTGTAAAAAAAAATGGCAGCACAGCAAGAGCAACAAATCTGGAAACTGTTCAGGGGTTAAGTGGATACTGTGACAATGACACAAAGGAAACTAGCAGGTAACTACTGATGAATGATATCTTTTTCCAACCATGTGACTACATCTTCTATCAACAGTGAGCACCGTCAAAATGCTTCCTGTTGACACTGCATTCGTTTCATTTTTTAAATGCATACAGAAGGCCAGAGGTGGCAGATGTACACAACCTCAATACTCAATTAAAAGTACAAGTAGTTCTCTAAAATGTACTCCACTACTAGTCAAATTCAATTTTTTACTTGCTCTAAAAAAAGTACTTTACAATTACATTTTCCCCCCACTGGAGCTCTATCTGCTTGATAAGCAGGTTTTAAAAAACATAAACACGTTTGAAGTTGTTAATAACATGAATGTGCAAGTCTAGTAGAGACTGATAGCAACCAGATTTGACATTAATTAAATGAATGATGGGTAACGTTGCTAGCCTCTTTCATTACTTTGGCTTAACTAGCTAGTTGCTATCATTGCTACCTTGTATAATACAAGTAGTCTATGCAGTTACACATGTTGATACTGCAAGCATACATAATACAATAAGGTATAGTATACATAATATACAATAAGGATGTGTTAAAGCATTATACTTGTTATTGACATGAAACACAAAACATACTAGAAAGGATTTGTAAATCTTGCAAATCTACAACCCAGAGACAAAGTTTTTGGGATCTGTTGTCACTTCAATCACTTTGGTGCACTAACCAGTCTACAGTTTCTGACCATTCAGTTCTATAAACTAGGACTGGTGGAATTGTTCCTGTCCTTCCCATCTGAGATAGTTCAGTTGTGATATGGCATGAGAGACAGTATAAACATGTACATGAAAACACTTCAACTGATGACCTTCACAAAATATATGCTCAAAGTCCCAAAACAAAATCCTATATACAGTGGTGCTTCATGGTGGCTGAGAAGTGAAAAACAAAATTACAAAACCGAAAACAAAATAACAAATTCAAAAACAAAATAAAAAAACTGAAAAAACTAAATAACTAATTCAAAAACAAAATAACAAAACCAAACACAAAATGACAAAACTGAAAACAAAATAACAAATTGAAAAACAAAAAATAACAAATGAAAAATCTTTTCAGACTAACAAGACCAAAAACAACATAACAAATCCGAAAACAAACACAACAACATATCCAGATAGAAAATACCAAATGAGAAAACACAATGATAATTCAGTCAAACCGGAAAAAGTAGGTATAGTTTGCGAATTAAATTATTATCGCTGATTGGAAGAGACCTCTGTAACTCAAGACATGCAAGAAGTACTGCAGACTCACAGCATTTAATTGTCCATGAGGCTGCAGTACTGCAGTGTGGGGAATAGCAGGGCTCTGCACTGTGGCAGGACTGATCTCCTGCCAGTATCATGCACATTTACCATTATTCTGATTTCACACATATTAAGCTAATCACCCACAATATATAATGAATCACTTCAACTCATGCCCTTCACAAAATATATGCTCAAAGTCCCAAAACAAAATCCTATATACAGTGGTACTTCAGCATACGAATTTAATCAATTTCAGAGGCAAATTCTTAAGGCGAAATGTTGTATTGGAAAACTCATTTTCCAAATAATGTTAATGCAGATAACACTATAATCATATTTGTGAATATAAAACAACCATTTATAATGTTTGCATATAACCGCAAACATTTAGAAAAGAAAGTAAAAGTAAAATAAAATAAATTGACATTAAATATCACCTCACCTTAATTTGTCATTCCTCTTTGCACCAGGTGCTTTAAAAATGAAACTGAAAATGGCTCTCTTCTCTTCCTGCTACTGTCCTTGTTAACATTCTTGGGAACCTTACAAGCAAAGAAGCAGAAGATTATGACGAATTAAAAACATATATATTTTAGCCAGCTGCGACTTTATTGCCTCTACTGGATCGCCATCCGGTGGCTCCAATCCTTTTAGCTTTTAGCCTGTGAAGTCACTGACAGCTTTGTCTTCAGTGTTGTCTTGTGCTCCTTCCCAAGAGAGGAAAGGAAGGCTATGGACATGAAAGCTCCCACCTCCCAGTGAGAGATGGTGGATGCTCTGAACTGCATCTTTCTACACTCTGTCTTGCCTCTCAGTAAGGCAAAAAAGGAGGCTGTCAAAAGGAGCCCTTTCTGCTACATTCCACCTCCAAGGTGAGAAGCCATGCAGTGTATGCAGCAGCCAAAGTCTCCGCAGGATGAACCCATGACCAGCAAGTCTGCAGCAGTTACGAGAGCCCCCTGGCCCCCAATGAGTGTATCGGTGGAGTTTTTATTGTCATCTGTGGCATACCCCAGAACCCCGCTCATTGGCATGGGAAGTGCTGTTAACCTAGCTTGCCCTTCAGTCATTCTGGTGAATGTGAGGCCATGCAATCCTCTCTCAATCACCTGGTCACCCCAATCTCGAGTCCATGGAGATTGCCGTGAGGTTCCTGCAACCTCCATCACGGTCGAGTACGAGTGGGGAAAACATTCCTTTAATGCAGGGTTAATGCCTAACCTCCTGTAACTTTCCTTTTAGGGCAAGACTGGCCTGGGCTGTGTACAGAGGAAACATAGAAGAAGAAGATGTCAGGGATAACCCCTAGAGGGCACCTTGCGTCTAGAGACTCTTTTTGTTTTTTGTGTTTTTTGTTAGTTTTGAACTTCATTTCCCAGGATGCACCTTGGTCAGGAGATGGGAACACTCACCTGAACGGAGGTAGCTCATTAGTTTGATTATTTATAGCCTGTTTAAGTTCTGTTTTGTTTGTCTTGCATCTGTTGGAATGGTACAGTACGTGTGAAATGCTGTTTATCTTATGCTTATTTTAGTTTCATGCCAGTTTAGTTCAGTTCCTAGTTTTTGTTAGTTGGTATAGACTCCCTGTTTGGTTTGTTTTCATGTCAAGTATGTTTGTTTATGTTTTATTTCTTTATTATTAATAAAACATCTAAAACATCTTCACCTCTGCGTTTACGCCTCGCCTACACCACCAACACAAATGTGACAGAAGAAGACATCCTCTCATCCCTGCAAAAAAAAAAGGAAAAGCTGCCCAACCCAAGTTAGCATGAATGGCACAACCCAATGATGACGATGTGAACTATGAGGCTGAAAAAGGACAGATTCCTACCTCTAATCAGATAATCACACCCAAAAAACTGGCACTCTAATTCCTTTGTCAATCATCAGCATCCTGTTTGTGCATCAGAGTGGCACTAGTTGGCCTGCTTTTAAAGTCAGTGAGGGGCCACAAGTACATCTTGGTCATAGTAGACTATGCCACTCTCTAGAAGCCATCATCAGAGAGCAGGTGTCATGCTTCAGACCCATGGGTCTTTTGAAGGAGTTCCTCATCGACCAAGGAATTTTCTGGCTCTTGGCCTGGTGGAGCATTTTAATCAGACTAGGCTGCGGTAACGGGGATCAGCTGTTCCCATTCGTCCTCTTTATGGTTTGAGAAACCCTTCAGGCCTCCACCAGCTTTACACAGCAATTTTTGGGTGTGGCAGAATACTATCATCATTTTGTGCAACTACTCCTGTGTGGCAGCACTCCTCTCTAAATGCTCAGGAAGCGGCAGCTGAAGAAGGACCATGGAGATGAAAAAGGCATTGCAACAACTGAAGACCTACAGTACCTACTTTGATCGTTCCTTCCTGATACACACTGGGGGCGGGCCTAAAGCCTGCGCCTCTTGCTATCTGCCAGTTCCACCAGGGGCCATTACCAAATCTCGACCACCTCTTTGTCTTCAGCCTATACAAGTCCAGCCTGTCGACCTGCTTTGACTCTTTCTGCACTCTTTCCACCTGTTCCTTGCCCTTCTCAGTGAAAGATTCTCTCTGCCTGTTTTTTCTGTAAATAAAAGAGCGGCTTCTTCCAATTATGTGGTCAGTGTCTCTGTGTTCTGGCCTGCCCTGCTAGAAGCTTTACATTGGCGGATATTTATTTATATATTTTTTTTCTTGTGAGAAACAATACATTTCCCTGACAAATGTAGATTTCAGGCCATTTTTAGGTGTGTATACAGAAACCAGGAGCCTGCAAATTACAAAGGTTTGCAGGGGGATTTCTGCCATATATTAAAAATGGCAGGCATATATTTTTTTAGAACTCCAGAAATTATGTAAGTACTGCAGCAAGAGAAGAACACTGTGTAGAGTAAGTAAGGCAGAAGGTCCATACATTCTTTCTGAGCATTAGAATTCTGACATAAGCTGCAAGAAAATACTGTCATAGTGTTACCTCCACTGTAAGGCTTGTCACTAGCAGGAAAGCACAAGGGATACATGCACAGTTTGTGACTGACAAGGTGCCCATAAACAAACAACAGAGCAGATGCCATTTGTTGGGAAGGAACAAAAAAAAAAAAAACTCAAGTAAAATTCGGCACCTAATTCCTTCTGGCTGTCAGTTGTGAGACCGCAGTAATTATGCTACTCTTAACTGCTGCAGTAAACACAGGATTTTGGGACTCTTTGAGACTGATGGACTCTAGAGTAATATGAGATTCATTGGGGAAAGGGATTCATAAGAGATGCTCAAAAGAGACTAGAAATTAGTTCTCATTAGATGTGCCCTTTTTGGTGCTGCAGAACACCAACGCCATTCTCACTCAGCAGTGGTGTAGGCTTATGTGGTTCAGGGTTTCAAGGACAAATGAATTTACTAAAGCATTTATTTTACTTAATGATTGTCATTCAGAGCATAATACTATTGAGTAAAAATCCAAATTGTGTATAGTAAGCTGCAATAAGTCATCGTTTAACACTGTTATACAAATATCAATTATGTAAACTGCATTTCAGTAAAGAATGAGAGTTTATAGATGTTCTTCTTTCAGCCATATATTGGTGATCAAAAATAGATACCTTTGTAGATTACAGTTGTGAAATAATTTTGATGATGTTAAACATCAATCATACGGACTAACCTGTCATATACTGTAGAATTCAGTATTATTCACCCAGTTTGTATCTAAAATTATTTCTTTAAAAAGCAGTGGTATACCGCAGTGTGGTAGAGACATATGGTGCATGTGTTTCGTTTAGGGATGAGGACTTTGATGGTAAGGAAAATGTATAAAATGTATAAATGTTTAGAAAAATATGTTTAGAAGAAAAGATTACTTTTCAATTACAGTTTAAAGCCACGATAGGAAATGAAAAAAGACTATTGTACATAAAGTGTGTTTCATAACTCCATCATTGCCTCACTGTAGGTTTCACAAGCTCAGCAGTCTCAGACAGCAAAGACTCACTGACGCACTGTGCATTTTAAAAGGCAAACAATTAGTAAGCTGAATAACCATACAGATGACTCTCATCACCCATTAAGCTGACTAATTCCCCAATTTTCCCTCCGCAGTGCTTAGCATCTGAAACCTTTCACCCAGACAGCTACACTCTTATTACTTCATTATTGTTATTAGCATGCCTTAGATATCATCACTGTATTTTCTGTAGATTGGAAGATTGCTTTGTAATTATTGTTTGTAGTTTTTCTGCATAGTAGCATTTATCTATCTATCTATCTATCTATCTATCTATCTATCTATCTATCTATCTATCTATCTATCTATCTATATAAGTACTATATTACTGCATATTTTATTTCCGCTTTTCATCCCTCAGTTTTCCTTCAATTGCTTCTGTCAATCAGTATTGTATATTGCTCATTATCTGCCATAATTGTATCTTGGTCGGGTCTTGAAATAGTTAGACTACTAAATTTGTAAGCACCTTCATTTATAAGTAGCTATGGATAAAAACATCCGCCCAATGAATATATGTGATATGTTATATACGAATATATATGTATTAGTCAAAGCAAAAGTATCATGCTCTTTTTAATTGCAAACTGGAATATGCAGACGAATATTGTGAAGGAAACATATATTTATTTATTTATTTATTTATTTATTTAGTGTGTGTGTGTGTGTGTGTGTGTGTGTGTGTGTGTGTGTGTGTGTGTGTGTGTGTGTGTGTGTGTGTGTGTGTGTGTGTGTGTGTGTGTGTGTGTGTGTGTGTGTGTGTGTGTGTGTGTGTGTGTGTGTGTGTGCAAGTACTCAGGTAAACAGTCCATTTGCCCAACTATCATTTTAATTGGCATGGGTGGAAATAATGACAAAATGATACACACTTTCAGGTAAGATGTTTACAAGTCAATCTGCTGTCCATCAAGTCTATTAAGTCAATCACATAATGACTGCGCTCAGACTTTCTCTCTTATTTTTTTTTCATCAGATGCTTTTATCTAAAACAAAACAGGATACAATACAATACAAATCCCTGTTTTTATTGAATAGTATTCTTTCGTGATTTAGATTATGGTCTTGCTCAAGTATAAAAGAGTGGTTCCTTGGCACTCCGGGAATTTAAACAATCTTTTCTTTTTACAGTGATTTAATTTAATTCATCTTATTTATGATAATGATGACTGATAGATAATTTCTTAACAATATGGATAGAGAATGATGCAGCATTCTGGCAGGTTCTGAGATAAATGTGAAAAACATATCTATCCATCTACAGTGAATGGAAAAGGATTTCCTGATTAAATTCTTTTTTGCCCATTTGATGAATCAGAATATCAAACAAATTTGAACATTACACAAATGGAGAAAACAGTGGTGAGCCTTCGTAGGAGTAGCCGGCCTAAAAACATTACTCCAAGAGCACAATGACAACTCATCCAGGAGCTCATAAAAGAACCCAGAACACGTCTAAATACCTGCAGGCCTCACAAGCCTCAGTTAAGGTCAGTGATCATGAATCAACAATAAAGAGACTGAGCAAAATTGGCATCCATGGGAGAGTTTCAAGGCAAAAGCCACCGCTGTCCAAAAAGAACACAAAGGATCATCTCACATTTGCCAAAAAATATCTTAATTATTCTCTGAATGTCTCAAAAAAGGTTATGGAGTGGCTTAGTCTAAGTCTGGACTTATTAAATTAAGATCCTTAAACAGGTCTTTTATACTCAAAAACGCTACAATGTAGCTAAATTAAAAGAATTCACACCTAAACACTTGAATGCAGTTGTTGCCCCCAAGGGTGGCACATCCAGTTTTTAGGTTAAAAATTACATTTCTCAGCGTAATAGAGCAGGTAGGTTTGGACAGTTTTTTTTCCCTCAATAAATGAAATAATTTATCATCATCACTAAAATTTGTTTAATGAACTGCCATATTTAAATATGACAAATATACAAAAAAAAAAAAGATAGGTAGGGAGTTAGGCTTCAGCAAGAAGCACCAGAGGAGCTACCCCGTCCCACCCCGTTAAGATCAACATTGCCCCAGAGTCAACCATTTCTGGTACCTTGGGGTCCACACCATACAGGACTATTCATCGTTCTGACACATTAGCACCATGGTGCAGAAGGCCCAACAGTATCGTAACTGCTTTAGATGCCTAAGAAGCTTTAAAAGGTTTTCTATGATGCTAAGGAACCTTTACACCTGCACCATTGAGAGCATCATGATCGAAAAGATTAAAAGCCTGGTTTGGGAACAGCACTAAGAAGGTGGACTCTTCAGACGGTGGTGCAATCAGCTGAGTGCACCATCTGCACTGAGCTCCCTGACATGCAGTCTATCTGCACCAAGTGGAATTGGACCAATGCCAGGAAGCTAATGGAGGACCTCAGCCATACAAACAACATATTCTTCTCTCTGTCTCTAAAACCTGCATAGGAAGAATGAGGACGATCTTCTTCCTGTACTGTAAGTCATTCATTCCTTCAACCAGGACAACACCTACAGTAGGACTATTTCTCCATTCACATAGAAATACATACCTTGGCTTTCCTTAAACAACCCTCACACGCTCAACATTCCTGTCACACTTAACATGGTATATACTGAATTTATATATTCGTATTAGATTTTTTGCTTTTTTTAAATCTTTTTAATTGAAACTAATTTAGCATACACTTTATTTTTAGTTTAGACATCTTTGCAATCTGACTTCTATATTTTTTATATTTAGAAAAAATCATAGTTTCAATTTATGTTATGTATCAAGTCATTTTATGTAAATTCCATTCATGTGACTGGACAGTCATAAAATGCATTTCACCGCAAATGATTCTGTGTATGGTCGTGTATATGACCAATTACATTTTTTGATTTTACGAAAAAGTCTTTACGGGAAGTACTGGTAATAGTCGTAATTAATTAAATAATTAGTAAGCGCAGGGGCCTAAGAGTGTATAATAAAAAAAGCATACAGGTAGGTGCATCCTTGCCATGTCTCCTCACTCCTTGAGTCTTCTGTGTGCCTTTTGAATTCTGTATACTCAATACAACTTTCACAGGCTTCTATTAATTTCAGGGTCATGGACTGAAGTTCATACACTTATCAGAATTTAGCTAACTAAAATGTTCTTTGGTTGTCTGTCTGGGAAAATTCTTAATGCTTTATTGTAGAACTCTTTAACAAAAATGTTTACAAGGAGAACCATTTTAAAGCTAAGAATGCTTAATTATCCAATGAACATTTTAAGATCTGGATATTTCAGAAGAACAACCCTATATATATAATAAAGAAGATATCTGCTGTACTAAAAGTTTCTCTGTGTGAAATCAAAGGCAAACTTAATAACATCTGTAAATAAACCCTGCCAAAAAACACAAGCTGTTCTTCTAATAGATCTGTTGAAGTTTATGTCCTTCAGTTGAGGATTATTGCATGTCTTGTCCATTTTGCATTGTTGACTTAGTTTAATGAATATGCAAATTGGGCCTTTTGTTATCTAAAAGTGTAAAATACAATGGAATGATTGTGCAGGTCCATTTTACAGCCACATTGTGATTAATTCCTGAAATTTGAAGAAGGCTGTGTCAGTCAGGTAAAAACAAAAATATCCCCATTTACTAAACCTTAATAATGAGAATGTTTATTGGAATGTTTCAGTAAGGCAATCAAAAAGTTTCCCAAATGATTAATTCAGTTTTGGCTATTCAGTAATATTGCTTTATTAGATATTCCTGACAACAGCCAACAGCAACTGCCAACACGATTTAAAGAGGGCCTGCTCATGCCTACACTGTTATTTATTTGCTTATTCATGTCATATTTCTTCAACCTGGCACACTGCCTTTAGTCAGGCTAACAATGAAGTTTCAAGTTCAGCTTTTGTCTTTGTGATGGACACAAATCCAGGAACATTTTTAAAGCATATAACATATACAACCATTGCTAAATGGTGACAGAACAACTGACCATTGTCTCTTATCTTATATCTATATATCTTATAACTGACATTTTATATTATATATATAAATCCTAGACATTTATTCACTATTATTCACTGAATACATTTACTGTCAGGATAACATTTCAGGGTAACATTTTCAGAGAATGGATCATTCCCTTACCATTCAAGGCCATATATTATCCCCTCTCATTTCACTAAATCTATCTTCAGACTTCAGTTGCTTGGGGAAGTGCAGTCAGAACAGAGAATATTCTCTGGCTGTGTATGTAGCACCTGGGTAGTATTTCTCCACAAGCCCTCATTTTGGCTTTTTTCTTTCTTTTCGTTCCTTTAATGTACAATAAATATTAGAAATACCAAGACAGATTTTGTGTTCTTGTATCTTAAACCCTTCTTAGGAATCATATTCAGACAAGCCATGCTTAAATATGCCCTTTTTAAGTCTTTTCACTATTGTAAGAGATTCAAGGCAATGGTTGATGCGAGATCAGATACCATTTATTAGTGCTTCCAAAACACAAACACAACCAAGGAAAAAAGCAATGATAAGCATACACAGTGCGCACAAGGCAGAAACAAACTATGTGCGACACGTTGAAACACACGCTACTAACAACAAGTATGCTTGACAATGTGATTCCAAAAGCAGATGCGGACCAGTTTCGGCTAATCATTTTATGTTAGAAATAACCCCTGGAGGGCGCCTTGAATGCAGAGACTCTGTTTTCATATAAGACTTCAATTCCCAGCGTGCACTTCGATCACATACTGAGTGCACTCACCTGAGCCATATTTGATAATTAGCCTGGCTACAAATAGTCATGTTTTGGATTCAATTGTCTCGCATCTGTTTAGTTCTACATTTTCTGTTTTGTTCAGAAAAAAACTGTTTGTTTTTTCATGTCATCATTTAGAGACTATTCTAGTTAAAGGTTCCTGTTGTTTTTGTTTGTTTTGTATCATTAAAAAACTTCAGCACTTATGCTTTACCTGCAAAACCCTGCAATCCAACCGTGACATTTTACATGGAACGATAATCATTATCTCATATGACAAAGTATTACTTCGCCAAGGTTATAATGGCAGCCAGCTAATATTATGTTTGAAAAAGAATTTGAAATAACACCCAAGTTGTCTATTGATACAAGCTAAATGATTCAAATGCTCAGATTCAGCATGTTCTGTGTTTACATGTTTAACACTGTGACATATGACAAAAGCCAGACAGAAGCTAATTGCACTTTTCACGGTGGGTAACAGACATGACTGGCACTAGGTCTGAGCACCATTTGCAGAATGATAATTTCATCCTATTTGTAATGAGCCTATCATTCTTTTGTATGGTGACACTTGGCAATTGAGGAAAATCATTACATTGATCTATGCACACAGCATGTTGGTTTTATTACATTCGGCTACAGTTTTGTTTTGTCTTGTGCTCTCTGTTTTCTGCAGGGGGTGGCTGAATTCTAAGAGTGCGTACCAATTACTCTGTCTGAACTTTTCCTACAACCTTGGCCTGCTGTTGATGCAAAATGCCAGTCTGTGTTGTGACTGTCACTGCATTTCCTCCCTTATCAACCACAAAGCATGACGCACTGGTGCAGATAAAAAGGAATACAGAGAAATATCACCGCACCCGAAAGACTCTGACAGTATGAGGGTTTGGAAGACAGATCTGTGAGTCCATGTTTTTTCATAACATGCATATTAGATTGCGCATAGCCAAAGTAAATAAAAAGAGAGAAAAATTTCAAAAGAGAATTGCATCATATACTCATTATTTTGTCAGGCGTTTTATACGTTATAGTGTGTTCCTGGGTATGACTGCAATCTACTACAATTCTAAGCAGTTTGAGGATAAATGAATCATTTCAACAGGATCAGTGCTATTTGAAATGTAGTTCTATTGACAAACTTAAGGTAAATATATCAGGATGCTAGTTCAGTAGGTCAATCCTGTGACTGCATTCAGAGGATTTGTTTTTCCCTGTGGAATTAGTATTAAATTATAATGATAGAATAATATCTGATACCATACAGCTCAGGGAATTCCTTTGTCTGTGTGGAGTTTCTAAGCCGCATTTCCTCATGTTTAAGTGTTGTTTTTTCAGTGTTTTCTGATTCTCCCCTGATTCCGGATCTGAATATATAGAGGCGCATGTCTTTTTTTCTTCTTGTATGACATTCAGATGCAACATGACACTAGTGATAAAAAAGCACCACTACAAAAGAAAAGATGATCACTTTTCAATGTCTTTATTTATAATGTAAACTATAAATAATGTTTGAGCATTAAAAGTTAAATGATGGTGCCATTCCGTCAGAATAATTGCTGGATTTTTGTAAGCAAGGAATTCTAGGCCCGTTACAGATATGAGCAGAATACCTCTAGGCTTTGAAACAGTTGCTAAGCAAATTCATACAATAACAGAGAACAAGATGATGCTCTTAATATTGTCTTTGTAAAATTAAGCCATGCTTCAAATGACCTTAGATACCTTACGTGCTTTGATTTTTTTGTTAGACCAATAGAGCTTGGATATTGAATTAGCATTCTTTTTAACTCAGAGATTTACAGAACTGGATTTACAGTAAGCATTAGCAGCATATTTTGCTGGCTTATAGTTTAGGCAGGCTTGTTTGTTTGTGTGAAAAGCATAAATAGAAGTGAATTTTCAGAACAAGCTAATTTTATTTCTCTATGATGACAATATGTCAAATAAGCTGTAAATAACATGTAATATCATGGCTCATTGGTCACATTCAGTTCAGCACAAAATGGCTTCTGAAAAGCTAGCAAAAATGCCTCTCAGCCAAAATAAGTATTGAAGGAAAGAGAAAATAAGCTTAGAAATGATAGCTGAACCTTTCAGTCATGTAGTGCAGGGTCATGGAAGATAGTGGCACATCTTGTTTTCCTCCACTTGCAACTTTTGAACAGCAGGAAATCAAGGAGGCCATTTAAAATGATTGTATCAAAGCCATTACAAGGAAAACACTTAGAAGAGTTGCTGGCTGGACTATTGAAATAGGTCCTGAGGCCATTCTTCCTTTATTACTAAGAAATTTCTGAGAGTGATATAAGAGACTGGGAGGGACAGGGTTGCAGGTCTAGACATACTGTAAATATATTAATTTACATAGCATAGGAAAATTTGAAATATAAAGGAAAAATGACCAAAAATACAACCAAAGAAAACACACACCATCACACACACACACACACACACACACTGCATTACATAATATAAGGTCAATACGGAGGTTTAAAGAAATGTATCCCTTTCTCAATAAACGTCCATCTCAGCCATCCTTTACTTCTTGTCTCATCTCCTCCCAAGGTTGCAAATGGGTTTGGGGAGAAGTACCATTACCCGAGTGTAGAGACCATTTGATGGAACACATAAATGCATCAAGGCACAAACAAACAAACTGTTTAGCCATTAGTTGCCCAGAGGGAGGTCTCTATGCACCAGCTCATATCCATCACAGAGAAATGGTGTCCACTACAGCGTCCCGCCTGTCTCACCATGTGTGGGGAGTCCAGAAAATGTTGCTTTTTTCCATTACTGCAGCTCATCTTGTCAGTCCAGTTCATGGTTTTGTGTGTGTGTGTGTGTGTGTGTGTGTGTGTGTGTGTGTGTGTGTGTGTGTGTGTGTGTGTGTGTGTGTGTGTGTGTGTGTGTGTGTGTGTGTGTGTGTGTGTGTGTGTGTGTTTGCGCACGTGTATATGGATACACCTTTATTGCACTGAGGACTTCTCTGAACAGCTAAAGCACAGAGGCCTGGAAAATGGCAGTTAGAGGACAGATGACTCCTTCTGCCACCCCAGAAACCACTTCACTTGTTTTATTGCTTTATATTCAGGTCCATAGAAAGCTTTCCCAGACACTGCTTTCCTGCAGATATCCACTAAGGACCAGAGTTACAGTATGTATAAGTGTTTGTGTGTGGATTCACACACAGATTTCCTAGAGATATTTGTTGCGTGAACAGTTTTGTGGATCCATGCAGAAAATCTTGCAGTCAGAAAGATCCTGTGTTCATTTGTAGGGAGCAGCAGACCTCTGTGGCTCATGTTTAAACATGGTGGCTACCGAGCTATCTAAACAAGTCCTTCAGGCTCAGGCCTGATAAGCCCTCGACACGACTCACCTCTCCTTTTAAACAAAAACAGACAAATGTGCTAGGCTAAAATGCCACCTGTGTTTACATTATCGTCACTCACTTTATTGTATTGTATACAATATATTGTGGGAGATTATGGTAACAATGGAGCAGCTACAGGTTATTAATTGAGCAAAATGGTTCTTCCCTAAACTTTGCATTTCTTTAACATAGCTACCAGGTTTAATTTTGTGTAAATTTAACTTAGCAAAGGATTAGGTGAGTGGTACTCCTATGTACAGTACTCTTAGTTCAGATTTTTTGTCTGAACACACAAATCTGATGTTTTTCAGACCGGATTCTTATTTGTTCCTAGATTGAATACACATGTGATACGTGGCCATGCGACTCAAATGAAAACGGTCACCTCAAAATACATGCAACCCTTTTATTTAATTAACTTTTTTTTTTTTTTTTTACCTCTGTGCATGCATGAAGCGCTCATTGATGTCAGGAAGCACAGGTAATTTGGGAATTTTACAAAAACCACTAGCAACAGCCGATAAAACAGCTAAAGCTAGGCACCTGGCTTTCTTCCTTTTTCTAAACCGCAACAAATACAACCGCCTAACTGCTTGTCATCGTCCAGATCAAAATCCCAAACATTTTTTTGCTAAAAACACATCCAGTGTTTAAAATTGATATGACCATAGGATAGGACCACTGTTAAAAGCACTATACAAATAAAATAAAATTTAACCAAATTAAAATTAATGAGTGGTCACAAACTCATGATGTGTTTTAACCCAGATGGTGTGTGCAAAGATGCATTGATATGCGAATGCATGTTGTTTTCGGAGGACAGACGCACTCACATTTGAATCACATAAAAGTCACTTTCAAAGATGAATGTGAATAGTCATGACATGCAAATCTGATCTGACCAAAAAAGCAAAATTGAGCAATGTGGCTTGTAATGTGAATGTAGAATTATTTTGTCTTCTTTGAAAGATAGAATAAAACCTCTATAATTGCAGAATGCCCTCACAACCAACTAGTGGGCAAAGTTTATTTGCCTTTATTTTACCTCGCTGAATTTTTTTTCTCCTTTTGCTATTCACTAGATTTCATTTTGCCGCTCTCATCCGTCCATGGTAAGGAGAAATACTTTTAAATTAGTTCAAAAAGTCTAGGTAGTGCATTTCAAAGTTTAGTCCATTTCCATTTAGATGAATGGCTCTGTTCTCACGTTTGAGCAAATGTGACATTTTAGTTAGGTTAACATATTGTGAATGTTTTTCAGAGTCATCATGTGTGAAATTACAAAACCACACAGGCACTGAGACCAGAATAGACTATATGTGTAGAAGGTCAATAACGTCTTTACCCAACAGGTAAGTTACTATTACTTGTGCAGTCCTTGCGTTTGGCTAACAGACACTTGTAATGAGATGTTGTGGTGTTTCAGCTTACATTTTGGTAGATTGCGAGTGGTTGTTGTGCCCTCCAGAGAATTGAAGAAAATAACTAATGCTGGTAGGAAATTCTAAGTGAGAATCAGGTCACAAAAAAGAACTGAGATGGAGGATGAAAGCCAGGTAGCTAGATAGCTAGACAGATAGATACAGTAGATGGCCTTGGAGCTATCAAGATAAGCAGACAGAAAGACAAACAGATTTTTTCTTAAATGATTCAGAGTTTAATATTACACAAAGGTAACCCGAGTAAATGCGGTTTTTATGATGATGATTTCATTTATTAAGTGAAAAACACTGTATTTGCCCATGAACCTAATAACTGGTTTTGTCACCTTTGCACCAATAACTGAAATCTGGCTTTGAGATAACTGACAATCAGTCTTTCACATCTCTATGGAGGAATTTTGGACCGCTCTTCTATGCCGAATTGTTTTAATTCAGCCACATTGGAGGTTTTGAGGAAAAGATTAGCTTCCCTGTGAAAAAGTATGATATGCAAAATCTGGAAAATTTTCTCCTGTCAGGGGAAGGATGCCCGGAGGTTAAAATTGGCCAAATAGTGGGAGATAATTTTTTTTTTTAAGTTGTGTAAGACTCGATTATCTTTCAAGCTCACCCCAAAACTGTCAATCATTTCATTAAACACACCCTTATAAACCACACCAAATAAAGCCTTTAAAATGCATTTATCATAAAATAAAACACTATCAAGGGCATCTGAACTCGTACAAATGACCAAAACATGTTGCCAAAAATATTTTTTGTAGATTTGTCTAGTTCTCCATTCTCTAAAATAAGAATTGGCAGGGTTAAAAAATTGTGCTGCAGACAGCCACTGGGGAGCCGCAGGGACATTTTGGCTTCACTTTCAGGCCTGTTATGCCATTCACCCCTATATACTGTCACTGAACATAAGCTTTTACCTAGTGGTATAAATTGTCCACATTTCCCTAAAAAATCCAGTTTGCTACACAATACAAATTAATTTGTGCAATACAAAAATTATATTATTAACTAAAGATGAAACAATGCATAATATCAAAAACCTTGAATTAATGTTTATGAAAAATCCCCATATGATAAGGTGATAAATAGACAGTTGCATCAGCTCAAAACATCAAAATTTAAGTATGTACAATGTCATGTAAATGTTGGGGCAAAATATGTATAAAATCTGTGTGTGGTTTGTGGAGATTAATCCAAGAACCACTGTTACATTTCACTGTTGGGGTCAAATTATAGGCAGTTACAAGTAAATACAAAATGTAAAGGGAAAAAGTGATGAAGCTAAAAATATTTAATATTTATAGCCTTGCCTTGCAAAAATGTCTATTGTTAAAAATAATTTACAAATAAATTGGATTTGAACTGAATTGAATAGATAATTTTAAAAGAAAACATGGGATCATTAAAACCAAAAAATTCTATACTACTAAAATCCTATCCTAATAATATATAATAAATATCGAAATAGAAACAAGGCTTAGTAATGTATGCTAATGTATGCAAGACGGTTTAAGTTGACTCTGAGACACAATTCTGATTCATAATGACAGGACAGGCAAGAGTACCAGACTGGAATCAAAGCAAATGCACATGGCGAGGCACAAGGCCATGCCGTAAACTTAAAACAAAAGAGCCAGGTGATGCCATGCTGCATGGAAATTTATTAAAGTGTACATGCAGTCATTTTGTACGTTTCAAAACACAGAAATGTTTCTGTATAGAACATCTTGTTATGTACTTATATACCATTATCCTCAGTGACAGGTGATACAGCTGTAAAACAATTGGACAGTACAGTAAGTGATAGCGCATTAAAATAATGCTTTGCTTCAGTGAGTCTCATTTGGTAAATACATGGTCTGGATTCCTCTTGCTACTATAATTATATCAACACACAACAAGGCACCATTAGACACCTTGCCCTTTTTCACCACCTGTGAATGTTTTGTGATTTAGCAGATTTCAGAACACTATCACCTGTGTTCAGTTAGTAAAACAGTTATTACAGTAACTTAAATCCCCTTTCTGGTGGGTCTGAGCTGTGTACTTGCTTTTCTAGTGTATTTTTAGAATTTCCATTTAAGTGTTGCATCTGGATTTTGCATTTACTTGTTTCCTCTGCGATCTGGATACTGGTGGCTTGTAATATCATTACAGCATATACCCTGTAATGATGCACTGTACTGTATATACTGTAGCTGTGTTTGTAGAGCAAACACAATACAAGTACAGCCTTATGCATGTTAACATATCTTTCATTCTGGTAACACTAATACGCAAAGAGACAAAAGAAAATCTATCAATAATCAGTGTCAATACTTTTCAATATGAAAGGAATTAAATGCACATGTCCCATAATTATTTAGTTAGTTAAATTGTGACTGCTTTTATTATCATAAGAATGATTGATGCACAAAAGAATGTTGCAAAGAAAGGGATGCATCTTTATTGTAAGACCATGCAGAGTTACCACCTGTTTTTTTTCTCTCTACTTTAAACACATACTATGAGGACATCCCAGCAAGTGTCAAGATCTTAAAATCGAGCACCACATGGAAGATTAACCTGTCTATCTCACACTTGTTTCTGCTCATTTGGGATACCTATATGTCTGTCAACACTGTTAAGAGACTGAAAAGTAAAAAGTGTCTGTCAAGCCAGGCAATGTCCTAGGTTAAGCTTAATCTAATTCTGAGTAGGACTGCTTAAAAAAGTAATGCTTCCAACATGACACATACCTTTTATCCCACTCATGTAATATTACTCATGATCCAGATAAGTACTGAGCTTGTTTCTTTGGCAGTTGTAATGGTGCATAATTCTAGATAGTATGTCCACTTCACAGGTTCATACCTACATGCATAATAGGGTTTGGATTACTGACTCAAATTTCAAACTTGTCCATACATATACTGGTTCCATACGTGCCTAAATTACAGCCCATTAGACTCATTATTTAGCATAATCAATATTACACACACCATCTGAACTGACACGGCTTCCTCTGGGAGTCTTAGCTATTAAGTGAGTGCAGTTTGTGTGTTTAAACTCTGAACCTGCTGATTGCAAATCAGTACTGAACCACCCAGTTAGAACTCATGGTGATAAGGTGAACCTGTGTTACACAGTCGACTACTGCTGAACATTTTCCCAATTACATTTATGGGAACATTCGAAATGGAAACCATCAGGGCTTTTTTTTTTTTACAGCTTAATTAAACCTTAAAAGTTAATCTGCCTTAGATTTGTATTTTATTTACATAATCGTTTTAATTTAACCAAGTTCACGGGGAGGGAAATCCATTAAGGCCTCATTCCGCTGGCAGAGATAAAGTTATTATTCAGGTTGAAGTCTTCCTGGCCTAATTATATCATCAGGTCTGCCATAAATATTTCCATGCAGATGTAAGACCCAAACACCATTATGTGTGTTTAAGTCCAACTGCCAGCTGATAAAATCAGCAATACAAGAATATATTTACATATAAATAAAAAACAGATCCAATTAAACTGAGGTTTATTGCTCTGGCGCTACATCACTGTCCATGGGAATGGGCAGGTAATAATTCTGCCAGTTTAGTGACAGATATTCAAATGGTAATAAGAATAAACACAGGGATTATTTATGCTGTAACCTTTTTGAGAATGTGACTCAATTAAAGCCTTTAAAATCATTTGCAACCAGTCCATCCATCAATCCTGTCTCGGCCAACTATAATTCATAAAAAGCATACTGAATGAGTGTATAGCCTGAAGATGTTTCCAAGTTTCTTAAACAAAGCACTATACTATAACATTTTATTGCAGAGTGCCATATGTAAAACCGATTTTAACTGTAAACTGCCCAAAGTGATTTCTGTCGAGTAACTGCTGCAGTGCAACTGAGCAATTCTTTTAAAAAGTTCATATTGGTTAATGTTCTAAATTTTGATGAGAATTACTGTTTTTGTTAGCAGGGAAAGATTGAACTGGAGACAAAGATATGCAATTCCTGTCTCCAACTGCTCTTTTCTGTTCTTTCTCTAATAGCAAGCTGCAATCATTGATGAGCCTCAATAATTTAGCATGCTTTAAAACATTGTCTGCTCTTTGTTGTTTCAGTAATGTGCTATTTTGAAACACTATAGTGAGACACTGAAAAGGGGCATTAAGTACAAAGTGTTTTGGTACAATCAAAGGAGACTGTGCTGCCATCCACAGGTCAACCGGATAAAATCAGTCTCAGCAGAGACGAATCTGTATGGAAGCCTGTCAAAGGGAACTGCTGAAGGTGTTTACACAATACATGATTTACATAATCCTAACATAATTTATTAAACTGAGAACATCTCACATTGAACAACCCTTCCCCTGCTAAACCCCACTCACCAGCTAGCTCCTCCCATATCATATGACATTTAATAATCGGGAAGAGTAAGGGCTAGCACTTTCCTTCTTTGCAACGCATGAAGGTCAAACTGAATCTTTTTTGTTTTTGCTGAACATTACTATCTCTAATTATCTAACTACTATCTCTAATATAAAATGTGAACATTATTTAGAAGTAAAAAAAAAAACATGCTAAAAAGGTCTCCAGATGTTACCCGTGCTGTAGACTAATTTGCATATTAAATGATTCATTATGATGAGGTTATCAAGTTACAAATTAATGTACATGAAAGAAAAAAAATCTAAAGACAATTGGAATAGAATGTGATTAAAAAGAACAAAATAGAAAAGTTATTTTATAATACAAAACAATATATCATAAGGTGTTTCTTGTGTGACACCTCTGGAGATAAACTAACCTATTGAGTATTTTGATAATAGTAGACCTTCTGTCAAGAACAAAATGAAATTGTGGTAATGAGCAGTTATAAAGGAGATATGAAGGAAATGGTTATGCATGGAATAATTCACATCTTTTACTAATAAATATCACCAAGAATAAACTTTAAAATAAAGTACTAAGAATGTGACCATATTAAAAACAATCCTGATCAGCAACTGGTCCTTGGGATCATAGTTATCAGTAATCAGTTGCTTGGAACATGGAAAAATGGTGAGCAGTTATTTGTCACTTCTAATAATGGTAATCAATAATTAGTAATGAAATAAGTGTGAAACAGGAACAAGGGCGAACAGAGATTGGTCAGTTGGAACAACTAGGCAATGTCATGCCTGAGGTCAGGCAGTTGAGTACAACAGCACAACATTGAGTGTGTTATTGCTTTTATACAGCAGTTACACAAACACCACTTATTATAAACAAATTAGTATTTGTTTGTTTATTTAACCAGGTATATATCCTTCTACTACCTGACCTCATCTGACTGAGCTAGCAACCACCAGCTAGGATGGAGTTGGTGATAGTTCTGTAAGTTTCTCTTCATATTTTCATACATTTCTTTGTAGAATATCAGCTCCATTAAGAGGTTAGAAACTATTACTAAGATATTATGGCATGACATTCTCAGATGTGTTTTCTTGCAGAAAATACTTCCATGATTAGTTTTGAATGTAGGTTTTGGTAGGCAGCTGCTCTCTCCTCAGTAATGCGGATTGTACTGACAGACGTTCCCCCATGCAGGAGACTGACAATGAGTGTAATTAATGGTTATTAACACCCGTGGGGTGATACATTACGTGCTGTCACTGTCTATTATCAGCAAACTTCCAAAAAGGCACTAGCTGACCTCCTCTGCATATACAGTACAGTAAGTTCCCAGATGAACACGATTGGTTAATGTTGTTGTGATTGACACGAGAGAGAATGAATGACATCCCTCCCACCCAAAATGCATGGTCAATTTGCTCCCTTAGACATGAATGGCTGGAGCATCATCAGGGAATGAACCTACGATTGTGAGGCTGGCAGTCTGCCTACTAATCTAATCATTGATTCAATTATTAGGCATAGACACAACAAGTCCTGTATCAAATGAAAAGTACAAGATTTGATTTGTGCAATTAAATTACAAAACCTTGAACAAATATTTGCCATTCCAATGGCATGTCACACAATAGCAGTTCATTTTTGACGACATTATTAAAAGCATGAATCTCAAGGTTTCATACATTTGTCCTTGATCTGTAGTCCGCTGCACATAAGGAGTATGTGTGAATTTCTTAAAGGCAGAAGCATAGTGACTCCCTCGAGCTTTGTACCAAGCTCATGTTTTCCCCATGAGAACATGCAGTTGTTAAAGAACAAACTGGTTTAGATCTTTAGTTTGCCTGGAAGGTTCAGTCTATTACCAACCCTTAAGTATACATCATGAATGAGTACAACAGTCTTCTCTCTCAGCTAAAGCAAGGGTAATGCGTGTGCTTGTCCTTAGGGGACTCTGAGAGGAAGAGGGCTAATCTCATAGGGAATTGAGCCTAGGAGTTTGATTGATTATGGTTTCTTATTGTCCACAGCTGTTCACAGCCTGAGTGTGCTTGTAGGCTTTTGATTTCTAAAGCACATAAGCTGTTCTGTGATCACAGCTAGCTCTCACATAGAATAAATTATTTTTGAACTACTGAACTATTGTCTGCTATGTTTTTTTTTTTGGTGTTAAATATTTATTTTTTGCACAAATAGTTTTTTATTATTTTATTAATTAATTTATTTTTATTTTTATTTTATTTATTTATTTTTTACAAAAGGTAAGGCTATAAAATTGTAAACATGAGGTCAGTGATGCAGGTCTGTTGTTATTAGACAAATTATCTGATCATTTTGCAGATGTATTTATTGAGACACTATTGAGTCGCTGCATGTCACAAAATAGTCACAAAATCTATTTTTTTCATGTTTTATTCATTCTCTGAGCTAAAACAAAGGTGTTTTAGCAATGCATGGAGATCACTGATTGTCTATCCACTCGTCTATCCCTCCTTGTCTATCCCTCTTTTCATTCATTCATTAATATGCTCAGTTGTTCAAAATGCTCAAGTGTCATAGTAGATGAAGAGCTGATCCCCTACAACACTAGACATAATTTGAGAATGCATTTAAAACTATTATATATAATTGAGATCTAATGACTCTCAAAAATGTTTTCATGACATTTGGTGATTGTATCAAGGGGAGGGGGGATTTCGATATATCAGCATGATGGCCTGCTATTAGCATTTACATAACGTGGTTCTGTCCAGCATTACTTATTAAATTTTTGCAGAATGACTTTGGTTGTTGTGGACACATAGCTACTAATCTGTATTCTGTTTCTTGTGATGGACATACCGTAACAGATGTAAATCTACGCTGCTGGCTGCTGACCCCCATAATGACTTGCTCTAATTCCGGGTGTGCACATGAGGTGTTGTCCGTGCACTGCTTAGATAAAGGAATTTTGCTCTACATTAATACTTTGCATAGAGCATAGTGTGTGTGTGTGTGTGTGTGTGTGTGTGTGTGTGTGTGTGTGTGTGTGTGTGTGTGTGTGTGTGTGTGTGTGTGTGTGTGTGTGTGTGTGTAGGTGTGTGTAGGTGTGTGTGTGTGTGTGGTCTCTGTTGCTGGCTCATAGATATCAGGTGCATATTCTGTGCATGACAAAAAGGCATGAGTTGAGTAATGATCATATCTAGTACACATGTGAGATTTGTTTTGTTCAGGCTTGTGTCACATGCAACATTTGCATGACACAGCATAGTGTTTGTGTGTGTGTGTGTGTGTGTGTGTGTGTGTGTGTGTGTGTGTGTGTGTGTGTGTGTGTGTGTGTGTGTGTGTGTGTGTGTGTGTGTGTGTGTGTGTGCATATGTATGCCTGTGAGATGTTGAAGATTATAGATATAATGTGTGTGTGTGTGTGTGTGTGTGTGTGTGTGTGTGTGTGTGTGTGTGTGTGTGTGTGTGTGTGTGTGTGTGTGTGTGTGTGTGTGTGTGTGGTCTCTGTTGCTGGCTCATGGATATCAGGTGCAGCAGCATCTCTGGGGATTTTAAGCATTTATGTTTTGTGGACTGTAGATTCATGGTCTATCCTGGGAACACAGGTGGGTGGGAATACACCTTAGATGGAATGCCAGTCCATCACTGGGCACCATGCAAAACACAGTCACCACCAATCCATCATCAAATGGCTGAATCAGTCATTTCATATCAGAAAAACCATCATCTACACTCCCATTTTCAAATACTTTTCTTAAGCTTATTAATATGTATTAAGAAAGCTTCAATACACAATACATACACAAGCCTGAAGAAACAAATCTCACATGTGTACTAGATATGATCATTACTCAACTCATGCCTTTTTGTCATGCACAGAATGGTGACAAAGGAAACATCAATGTAAGGTTTTGGCCACCACAAGCCACCAGAAGCCAACAGTTCTTGGAACTGTTCTGGCATGAATGAACATTCTAAACATTCTCAAAGATCTAGCACCTATAGATTAAATGGAATATTATATGAACAATGGAAAAATGTTATATCCTAGCATGTCGTACTGTATAATCATTACCATTCTAGGAACCAAAAAGTGGACTGACTGGATCAATGTTATTGAGTCTGGGCTTCATTAAGAAGATTCATTTTCATTTACACTGCTAATTGACTGCCCTAATACACTTGACTACATAGAATGCATCTTCGACGAAGCAAGAGTACAGAAGCCCTCCTTTTCACGCTGCCTATCATGTTATGTTGTCTATCTAACCGCATTAAAGCACAGCTGGGAAGTTAACGTCAGCAGCAAGTATTGCTTAAATTAATCAAAGTAAGTAATTTGGCTGACATTGAACTTTTAATTAACCCCTGCTATAAAAAAAAGGTTTTTATCTCCTCCTGAAGAAATATACTGGGATACTGGAATTCAGAACCAAATATTGACTAGGGGTCATAGAGGGCTATAAAACTCTTTCATGTATTGTTCAGAAATATGGTAAAGAAAAAACTTTTTTGTAGGAATCACAAAAATCATCCAGACATGGACTGCACAAAGATAGGCCTGAGCTCAAGAAATCACTAGGCAATTATGTAAATAACTATTTCTAAACATTTTAGGGAATGCACTTACCATTTATTTTTCCCTATTTGTTTACTCTTCTGTGCATATCCAAAACATCCTCACATCTCTGCAGCACTTTAGTTCTGTTCTCGTCTCGTCTGTGCCTCACAGGTTCATCTTAGCAGCTCATATCTACAGAAGAATACTGCACATGACTAAAAATACAAATATGTTTGGTTTGCTTCGTGCTGTTTGGTTGATTCATGGTTGAGTTGCTTTCTCTCTGTGATTAAACTACCCTCGAGTTCACTTGGAACTGGACTTGCTCCGATGGTCTCGGTCCAGCTGTCCTGCTCTGTAACTGAGTGTAATTGTAGAATTCTCTCATCCCTAAATGTACCACAAAAAAGCAGGAAATGCACCTAATAAACTAAGGTTCTCAGTAGTAGTTGATAGTATGGTTAATGTCATTATGGATTGCTGATCATTTGTAGAATGTCTACAGTGGACCATCCTAATAGAGCTTGGATGTAAATGGTCATTGTTATACATTTGTTTTCAGATATGCATAGAAAGCAGTAATCACATTGTGTAAATTACTGTGTAAATATTATACAAGTATTGTACTTAAATGTATGAGGGGTGTTCAAGTCAAACCTTGTGATGAAATGATTTATGAATGAAGGTATAAAACTGATTGATATTTGCAGATGGTGTCAAGCACAGTACAGTGTTGAGACTCTTAGCCACAGAATGTTCGTGGAAATGACTGCAGTGGGCTTTGAGCCCCCTTAGACAATCCCAGACATAGCAGCTCGAAGCCCACTGAAGTCCTGTGAACATTCTGCAAGTGATGTGCATGATCCTTGAAAATCGATGGATAACTTGTCTCCATGCCATTTCCATATGTTGGAGCCACTAATGGAGTTCCAGGGAGGCTAGCATTTCAGATGTGAAGCAGGCGATCCAATCATGGCTCCTGAGTACTGAGGAAACTTTCTACCTTGATGGTATTCCAGCATTAGTAAAGCACTGGGATAAGTGCTTTGGTGTAGAAGCAGATTAAATAGAGCTAGTTTTTACTCTCATATTTGTCTTATGTGACACTGCACAATCAAACATCTCTGATTGACTAGAACTCCTCTCATAGTTGATGAGAATCATGAGTAAGTAATTAAGTTATAGTTTAAATTACAGATGTACATGAAAATACTTTTCAGTTAAAGTGACTGTAATATATCTCCATTATGACAGCATATAAAGGCCAGTTATTCCTATTCAGCAGGTCAACTGGAAAAATGTCAGTGCACAATAGCTTCCTCCTGCTGCCATTCGTCAATGACCTCCCATTACCATAGGTGAAATTTGATGCATCTGTTAGTGTCACTACCACCTCCTTCCCTCCTCTTTATCAATTCTCCACTAGCCCTCTAGACTCTAGTTCTCCAGCCTGTGACATTTGTGTCATTTTGTGCAGCTGTTGCTAATAACTGAGGTCACACACCTCACTGAGAAAGTCTAGATCCTGACATTTTCTCCACTAGCTGTAATATCCAATCATTGTGTTTCCAATAACACGCAGGTCACCACCTACATTATTAAGCAGCCACTTGCCTTTTGTTACAAACACAATGTTCACAGAATCTCATTTTCAATAAGGGGGAGGGTTTGCTCAAAAATGTGCAGAGGGTGAGACAATAGAAAGAGGAAGAAATAGAAGATGAAAGGGTAAAAAAGGGAAGGAGTGGTATAATCATTTGAAAATCAATTCAACTGACTGATGTAGAGTGGAAATACAATAAAGTGGACACTGAAAAGATCATAAACACATCACATTTGAGCTGATTAGGCTAAAGACATTTTTTTTTATATTTCATCCCATAAATACAACTATTTTATAAAGCATTTTACATGTTTCTCTTCTTCCACTGACATGATTATTAATGCAGATGATTAATTCTGTGTCTACATCAGACTTTTGGGGTTTATGTAAACCGTCTGGCTTATTAGAGGTTTTTATGTAAGCTTAAAAAAGCTTATTAATATTAATGCCCTTAATATTAACTCATTCATATGTTCTCCTGATATCAAAACTGTCACATATTCATGCACTAACATTTGGTCCTCCAGAAGGTAAAAAAAAACATGTACCTCCAACATAGTGTAGTTCTCTTCTCCTCATCTACTCTCCATTCAGTTGAGTGCATTATTACAATCTTAAGCACATTGTTCTGGCTTGGTTCCACTTGATTTAAGTATCCATGGCCTCATTTCTTTCTTCCCCTTTCAAAAGTCCAAGATTAAGAGAACTCCATTAAACACTAGACTTGCATCCATCTATTTAGGCTTCCATTTGATCAGTGACCTTTTAAACAAAGCAGGATATTATTTAATAGCATTGCATTATTTCTGTAATTTATGGCATTAAAAGGTGTTTGACTCGATGTATCAGGAAATAGCCTACATTATCTACTCAAGAGCAGACCCATAGCCTTCTTGCACATTACCCTACTGAGTGACAAGCTGTCATTTTCATGGTTCAAAATGGTTCACCTTGAATTATAGCTTCCATGTGATTAATCAAATTGCAGCCTAGTAAAAGGAACTTTGATAGACTCTTATGCAATCCACTCCTTTTTTTTGCAAGTCTTATTCAGTGTGTGTGTGTGTGTGTGTGTGTGTGTGTGTGTGTGTGTGTGTGTGTGTGTGTGTGTGTGTGTGTGTGTGTGTGTGTGTGAAATGTATAGTTAATGTTCATTTTATTGAATAAACTTAAGTAAACTTCAAGTATATTTCCTAAGTATGCTGACATTAGTGGACTAGATGTAAATGTAATCATTTTAATATTACTTGGGACTAAATTAGGCCACTTTTTTAGTTCATAAATGTATATTTAAAGCATACTTTAGATGTGAGAGTAGTAAACCTTAAGTAAAAGTAAATACCAACAAGTAGTTCATATTTAAGTTTTTTTTTTGTACTGAAATTGTACTTGTACTTTACAAGTGAATTTATAGGTACTAGTTTTACAAGTACTTACATTTTAATTTACAATAGATTATAGATACAATATATTTCGAAGTATACTTTAGTTGAAAGAGTATTATATTGTATAAGAGTATACAAGTAGTTTATATTTAAGTTGTTATTGTTTTGTAATACACCATATTATTACTGTTATTACCATATTAATACTTACTTACCATAAGTATTACTGTACTTCAGACATTACCAGGGTAGGCACCATAGGACTATAATATAATAACACTTTAGTGTGTACCACAGTAGTTTAATGTTATGCAAAAGTCTAACTTTGGGTTCAGCATTTGGGGTTGCTGCCCCTTTAGGGGGTCCAAACACATGCACCTTTCCAGGACATTTTGTTATTATTCTTTGCTTGTCAATTACATTTAACAGAGAAAACCAACAACTTCATCATGTTTTATAACAGTTAGTCATTTTAATTACATTTTCTGTTTTCTTTTTAAGCTGGGGGTTGTACTGAATAGTTTTGATTATTGGTGGTTAAATGTTGGACATAAATACCAATACCAGCAGTATATTTATCCTGTATACAGGGTCGCAGGGAGCCTGTCCCAGGAGACTTACTGTAGAGTGCAAGACAGGGTGCCAATCCATTGCAGGGCACACATACACACACATGCACGCACACACACACACACACACACACACACACACACACACACACACACACACACACACACACATACACACACTCATTCAAATACTATGGGTAATTTTGGAATGCCAGTTATGTCTTTGGAATGTCTTTGGAATGTTTGAGGAAACCGGAGTACCCGGAGGAAACTCATCAAGCACAGGGAGAACATGCAAACTCTGTGAACCTAGAGGTGCAAGGCTTTTATATATATATCTATATATACCCAGCAGTATACATAAAGAGATCGGGAGAGATAGGGAGAGAGAGAGAGAGAGAGAGAGAGAGAGAGAGAGAGAGAGAGACAGAAAAGAGCATGTCACTATTGTACACTTTATATAATAATGACATGCCAAATAAATCTTGCTCTTGCTCACTCCTTAGCTCGCTCACTTTCTGGCGCTCTGTTCCCCCTCTTCTTTCCTGTTATACCTGTCCTTTTGGCAGAAAAAGCTCATCTGAGTACTGGGTGAGCCTTGAGTGTTCCTGTAATTGAGAACATTATTATTGATTGTCCATTTGGCATCTAGATCTGAGACTTGGGGCAGAGTGTATTGAGGAGAGTCCAGAGTTATACTACTGTGTGCACTCCAGTCCTGGAATAAAGTCTAGAAATTTGCAATAACTCCACTTTCTACTGAACTTATAGATAAGTATTATATATATGATTGGGCAAAAGTTGCAGATGTATTTGAATTGAATGTTTAATTTTAATTCATTTCAATTGTTTCAATTTATTTTAATTAAATCATTGTTAATTCTGCTTTGAACAAGTTGTGTTCTTATTTAAATTCTCCTCTACCTCTAAGATTTTTCAAGCCTGGATCCATTAGTAGATTTTGATAAGTTCTGATTGAACCATTCATCTGTGCTGTTGATATTGCCAATGACACTAAGGACTCTGATTTAGAAATGGTTCAGTGCCTGCATTACCATAGTTACACTGAGTAATATATTACCAAGGCACCCAAACAGTGACATCAGATGTCTTGGTTCAGGGTGATAGGAGCTGTGGAAAGTCACTGTCTCCACTCGCAGAGAAAGATATGCAATCTGAGTTTAAAGTGACACCTTTAAAGGCAATGCA
>JAAGKR010000646.1:2789-50489 GCA_011419295.1 Clarias macrocephalus | reverse complement strand
GCCTCTGAACAGTCTGTGTTGTATAGTTTATAGTTTACATAAGCAAAAAAGCTACTTGGTGTGCGGAACAAATGTTTACTGGATTAATTTTCTACTATACACTATTTGGGATTAAACAGCACACTCTCATAATTTTTTTCTTTTTACAAACTTTCATAATTATTCATAATTTCAATGTGAGTTTCATTATTTTGTAATTATTTATATTCATATTCAGTTCTCAGGTTTAAATGTTTTACCCACCCATCCTGAAAACAGCTAATTAAATTACCTTATTTTGCTTTGCATCCAGTGATGTTAGCCATTTGCACACATTTTAATCTATGCTAAGCAACTAATGACCATAATATTAAGTATACTGTGCAGGTAGTGTTTACGATCCACTGCCTACAATAACTTTTAGCTGGGAATAGTAACAGCTATGATTTGCAGAAGTCGCTTCTGTCAGAACGAAGAGTGGAAAGCAGAATAAGATCACAACACATAACTATGGCTTTATCCTTTAAAATTGTATTTTATATACTATATCATTTTAGTGTGATTGTATTTTGGGAAAGGTTTTTTCAGCTAATAGAAGTATTTTAAAATATTTGTTTATTGTAAACCTGAAAGATGTATTTTTAAAGAATATTTACTGTAATCTAAGGTTGTGTTATGCATATGCATTTGATATATTTTCATAGTCACTGATAATAAATTGATTGAATATCTTATTCAGTAGGAGAATAACTTTTTTGTATAGTTCCCAAAGGAACACATTAGTGTGTGTATTTTGTACTATTAAGGTACAAAAGGTCTTGTCACTGGGGTGTTAGCTTAAGGACAATATTTGTACCTTTGATTGAGGTACAATAATGTACCAGCAAGTTAATAAAACAAAAGGAAAATTTTTGTTACCCATGATAAAAATAATGTCCTTGATGGTATAAACTGTATTGATACAAATTAGTTTCTCTATATTAAGTTACAATTCTGTGCCCTTAAAAGGTACTGCCCCTGTGACAATGGTTTGTACCTTCATTAGTACAAAACTGTACCTTTATTTCTGAGAGTACAGAACCTTGTAAGCTAGCTAATATTCTTAAGCAAAATTAGTGGAAATATAAACAGAAATGTATGAGATTTACTGGACTGTCTACCACCCCCACTGTCTATATAGTACTGGTAAGAAATAACATTATTAATTACAATAACTGTGTAATTTATTATTTCATCATAGTGTTATGTAATTAATCCACACAAAAGAAAATGTACAAAAGGAAATGATAAAAAATAACAATACAATGTACAAAAGTTTAAATAAGAATAAAATTTACAAAGGAAAATCTAGAAATAAGCAGGGAAAATTAGAAGGATGGTTGGCAGCCGCAGTTATGATTGTCATGACAAAATGCAGATATGTTTTGTTCATATTCATACTTTTGCAAGACATCATGTGGAAGTTTACTTGTAGGCTGGTAGGATATCATCAATGTTGAACTTGTAATGCCCAGTAATCAAATTATTTAATTAATCAGATTTCAAAAAACTACTAACAACAAATTTCTGGATATTAACCTTATCGCCATGGCCAAAGAAGTTTTGAATATTCCTGGTCATTTTAATTTGAGTGTGTTTGGTACATTGGTAGATTTAATGTTCACCCAACTGCTTATAATAGTATTAATATATAGTCACTTGTTAGAAAGATTTCTCCTATTTGGTTTCCATTTTTGCTTTTAATTTTGTTATCAAACACATCTACTAGGAAATTGGTTTCAATGGTCCTGAAGAAGCTAACATTTAAATATAGCGGTATACAGATAGCCAGTGTAAAATAGTGACAGGATAAGAAAGGAACACTGCTTTAGTATGGCCTTAATTCCCCATCCTATTATATGCTGCCACTAGCTGGATCTCTTAAAACTCTCCCAGCATTCCACTGAGACCTCTGCCCTTGAATATAAATTGATGACATCTATATTTAAAGCAGTTATATTATTAATGGCTCACTTTTCATGCTTCCATCTCGGCCCATTTTCTGCACTGTTTAGATTTAAGAAAAAGCCAGACTGACCAGACTCCCCAAAATTTCTGCTGTCCTCATGGATTTTTAAAAAGGCATCTTTCCTCCCCAAAATAAACTGATCTTCCGCCATACCTTGGCAGTTCCAGCTGATTTCAAAGGCATCCAGTATCAAGCTTGGCCTCAATCTCCCAATCCTAAGAGCAGATAAGGGGCAGGATATTCCCATTGTATACCCAAGATAAACCTGTGTCTTTAGTGGGGACCATTGATTTCACCACAGGCCTTCTGCAGATGTGATGTTGTAGATGGTGTAAGTAAAATAATACATGAATAAAAACATCAGAAATATGTACCCACACCCACACAAACACACACACAATGTAATGTGTCACTTGTGTTAAAATCACCTGTTTTAATGTAATAATAATAATAATAATAATAATAATAATAATAATAATAATAATAATAATAATAAATTACAAATAGGAATAAGCCATTTCACAATGATAAACCTCATCTAAAAATGAAAACATAAAAAATAGATAAAAATAAATAAAAATGGAACCTTAATGTTCTAAAAGCATACCTGTTGTTACATGGAAAAATACATGACCTAATTCATATTTATGTGCTGCACATTTGTAAATTACATCTGTTATGTAAATTCAAAGTATACATTTAATTCTGGGAAAGTTATGTTACTCATGTGCTTCAGTTGATTTTAAGTTAGTTAGTTTGTTTGTTTGTTTGTTTGTTTGTTTGTTTGTTTGTTTGTTTGTTTGTTTGTGTGTGTGTTTTACTCCATTTAAGCATTCAAGAAAAATGCTTTTTATAGGACTGTAGTAGACTTTAGTAGACTTTACTCCCAATGAATGGGGTAGAAAATTGTGTAATTGCTTCTGCAGGTTGCTACAAGTGACTAGATAGGTCAAGAAAACATTAATATTTTATTTACATATTATGCAGCAATAGCTATTTGTGAGCACTGGCTCTGTTTTAATGAGACCATTAAATACCAAATGAAGGTCAGAAAATTCTAATTACATTCTAGTTACCAAAAACTGCATTATGGTCACATTAACTAAATAGTGCTCTTCAGTTATGCCAGTGCTTTTTGCATGTAAAACAGTGTTAATTCTGAAATTGCACAGATAATTATCCAGAACACAAATGTAAATACTAACATCATGTCATGAGTTGTTGTGGGAAAGTCTGAAGCTATGTCTGAGGTATAAATACCAATTGCATGTAATGTCAGTATTTAATTTTCACTGTGTACGGTCAAAACAACTGCAATGAACAACACGCATGCATGATTTTCAAGCTAGAACTCGAGGCCTCTTAGAAAACACAATGAGTAAATGAGGTCTTTTTGTCGAAAGATAACAGCAATACGGTGTGCCATAAAGGTTAACGATGATGCTTCACCAGTGTATTTTCCTCTTTTGTTCAGTTCTCTGCCACTTTATCTGCCCATGTCTGGAGATTGTATCACCTCAGTAGACTGCTGAACTCTGCTGAAAGGGGGCATACTCACTGTCTTTTCTTAGTCGTGATTCTTGTGTAGCAGAAGCTCAATGCTAAGTGATATATTTTCCATTTTCGTTTTCACATATTTTCAATTCATGTCTTTAAGATGTCTCTAAATTATACTGACTCATTTTACTATCACACACATGCTCAAGTATATATGAATGTTGCACACATACAGTAATTTGCAACTTCTCTCTGTGTTTGGGAAGTGCAAAAGGTTCATCACACCTACTTATTTGTGCTTAATGACTGTTAGAATGTTTGTGAAGGTCACTGCATGTACATGGGGAAAAGGGTTCATAGATTTCCTGAAGAAGTATGCATAAGCTAACTCAGCATCTACAGAATGTAATGAGAGGAATATCATATATAATATAAATACAGACATTTATTTAATTGTTGACATAAACTGTAACCCGCAGGACTCATAGTAAGATTGCCTGTTACAGGCATAAGGCATGCATGTTTTATTAGTACATCTCTTATTAATATAACTGGTTATTTAAATGTACAGTATCCATATATCTTTCAACTCTGTGTGTGTGTGTGTGTGTGTGTGTGTGTGTGTGTGTGTGTGTGTGTGTGTGTGTGTGTGTGTGTGTGTGTGTGTGTATGTCAGCAATGTAGTATTTGTGGCTGATTGCAATTTGTTGCATACAGTACATGCACATTTCACTTTGAATTCAAAGTATTACATTCCTTGTATTACATTCTCTACTGTTTATATATGAAATATGGAGGAGCACAACCAGCCAGACTCACCTCATAATCAAGCAGCGCATTCACATGATTAGTTTCATAACAAAGAGATATGACTTTATACATATAGTATCAGTACTGTAGGTACTAAAACACATCCAGTGAGGAATGATAACTGAAGTTGCTCAATATGTCTACAGGATAACTGTTACACCAGAGCTATTGATTAATGTGAATATACTGTGCAACACAAAATTAAAAAATAATGAAATTTTGCAGTGTCATTATTCCTTTCTCAGTTATTTACCAATATTTCTATTGAATAGGATCCTTGTTATTTTAATATTTGATCTAGCTTCTCCTGTAAACAATATTAACACTGATCCTTTCACTTTGCTGCCTAATAAGAATCCTTTCTGTGTGTTTTGTACAGTATATACTGTATATGGCTTGTTATATCAAGTCACATAAGTTAATTTTGCCCTATGTCCACTAGTATGCAGTAGGTAAAATGTAAATATTGGTTGATAAATACTTTACCTTCCTGATGCTTCAACAGACCTGAAAGGTTTAATCATTGTTGTGTGCACTTTACTGAACACTAAGAAAGCGGTTTACTCTAGTTATGATAGAAACATGTGTATTCTTTTGCTATAAAAATTTATTTTTAGGGGAAATCCGTGCCAAAATGAAGCTAATGGTTCCAACTTTCTTTCAACATCATAGAATCGTTATTAACATACTCTAAAAGTAGATTTCATTTTTTTTGCAAGGCCCTTCTCGTAAACAAACTGTCCATATCTCACCAACCAGATACAGTAAAAAACCTGATCTCACAATAGGGCTTTTTGAACCCTGAATATGAAAATGTCAAATCACCTTATGCAACTTAATACCTGTTTTGATGTGATGGGTCACATATTTGTGAAGGCAAACGTCCTGATTCAATTAAAAGCACAGATTAGAATTCAAAGATTGTATCAGTTATCTACTGTGAAATAGTGTTTTTGTGTCCCTGCAACATTTTTGTATTGGCTCTATTTAAAGGCAGGTGTTAACCTCGTGGATTCAGTTTTGGAAACAAGAAATTTTATACTGTAGCTGTTGATAATTCAGTTGTTCTTCACAAAGGCTTTTAAAACCATGCCTGATAAATATTTTTAGAACAAAGTTATGATACAGTACATCTCATCAACTGGCACAAATTTTTGACTTGATACTAATTAGCTATCAGTGGGTGCTAATCTCTATAAAAATCTAAACCTTCAGAACTCAGGGAAGTCATTGCTATTAATTAATTAATTTAGTAAAACTTTGTCACACTAATTATCACTAATCTAAACAGTAATTATCACTAAACTAGAATCTATTAATATTGTAGCTCTGCTGCAACCAATTACAATTAGAAGACACATAATTATTTAAATGGAGTCTGCCTCTATGCAGTTAAAATGTATCATGAGTTTAATATATTGTAATGTCCTTGACTTTTCTCCCACAGACTCAACCTAGACAAGCAGCATTATGAAAACCAGTGACAAAATAAAACAAGGAGGGTGCTGGATAGTTGTCAGGTTGGTCATCAAAATATTCCAAACCCTGAAACCCAAATACCATAAAGCCTTATCACAACATAGAAAAGTATGGTACAACCATGTCTCCAAATTCACACAAGGAGGCTGTCTACCAAACATGGATAACTACGTAAAAAGGGCATTAGCCAAAGAAGCAGCCAGGTGCTCGTGGTAATACTCAGTGAGGTTGAGCTATCCCAGCTCAAATGGAATAAGCGTTTTATGACACTCTACAAAGCTGGTTTTTATGGAAGAATGATGAGAATAATCCCATTACTGAAGAACACAATGTAATATTCTGCTTGGAGTTGCCAAAAGACATTTTGCAAACTCTTAAAAGATTACATGAAACATTTTGCTTGGCATAAAGAGCCATATTTGATGAAAACCTAAAACGTTTCTACAGTGAAGCCTAATGGTAGTGGCATTGTGCTGTTGGGATGCCTTTCATGAATATGAATTCATGACAATGGGGGGGAAAAAAGGTTGAGCTTGTTCAAAGTTAATATTCCACGTATTCATCTTCTACACAACTTTGCAGCTATAACTGCAGCCAAACAATTTACTAACGACTACTAATTAATTTACTTAACCTTAGTGCCACAGTAGAAATATACTGTAAGCCTGGGGTTGCATTGGACTTTCAAGGTGACAGAACATAATCTTATTAATCTGTTAAATCTGACAATAACAACTATGATTAATTAAAAGGTCTATGTAAACTTAAATTAAAAAATGTTCCAAATTATATTTTAAAGTGTATTTTGAGCTAATGTTTACTGCTATTAAAATTGAGTTGTATTTAACCATTTGCGTAGTTCCTAAAGAGGGTTATGTGTGATAACACATGTGGCTAATGTTAACTTGAAGCTGAGGATTCATGAAAGCAACTCAGCTAGCTGGGTAATCATGTCATCAAAGTAACGTTAGCTAGCTGGGTAATCATGTCATCTAGTTAATGTTAGCTCACTTGCCAGCAGCCTATTTTTAGTAAGGTAATGTTAAAGAACATAAATTAGCTGAATGTACAGTGTTACCAGGCTAATGTGATGATTTATTTGTGCATTAATTAAAATAGATAGATAGACAGACAGACAGACAGACAGACAGACAGACTTCATTGATCACATGAGGGAAATTATTGTGTTACAGCAGCAGCAGGTTAGACAAACAGCAATAAGGGAATGGGGGTAGAGGGGGTGGGGGGGGTGAATATGTAATTGTACCTTATATAAATGAACACAGCATTGCAGGTCTTATATAGTAAAAAAAAAAAAAAGTGCAAGCTGGCAAAAAAAAGGAGATGTGCAAATTGTCAGTGTAAATGAAATTTGCAAATATCATGGATATTGTTAGCTAGTTAGTTACTGTAGTTATGTTAGCCCTGTTAGATATACAGGTATAGCTAACATAGCTATGGTATGTAGCTCAAAAATATATGCTGGTATTTTATAAGTAAAGCAGAATTTGATTTCAGGCTGCCAAAACATAGGCAGAACTGTTAAAGTTTGTATACCATCTGTTCCAAAATAATGGAACAAAACAAAAATTTATACTTTCTATAATAAAATGTATTAAGTATAATGTACCTAAAGCACTTCTAATGCTACAAAATAGTTTTCAAATGCAATACAAAAAATATTGCTATAATAATTTAGGAACATTTCATGGTGTTATGAGAAAATGAAGTACTTTGAAAAGTATTGTGACCACACAAATTATTATAACAATACTGTAACAATTATTATAACAATATTATAATACAGTACTGTTAAGACTTGTGGGTATCCATGTGAAACTGAATATTAAAAGTTTAGCTTAATGAATAAAATGAGAAGCAGACAAGATAAGTTAGTTTCTTTTAGCTTCAATTTATATCATTACCATTACTGTAACTTTGCTGATCTACATACGTACAACTGTGTATATAACATTAAATTGCAAAAGCTTCTCATTAAATCTCATAATCTACATCAAAATATTCATAGAAACAGGAGATGTCTTGCAAAGGACAAGGCCGAAGACCTTCGTTGGATGACCATGTTTTTCCGTCCCTCAGGTGATACTCATCACTCATCGGTATGATTGTGTCAAAACCACTGTTGGTAAACGTAATCCAGTATTTGCAGAGCATCCCTCTGCAAAGCCAACTAAAGCTCTATTATGCAAAAAGGAAACCATATGTGAATATGGTCCAGAAGCGCCATCATGTCCTGTGGTTCAAGGCTTATTTAAAATGGATTGTTTCAAAGTGGAAAAGTGTTCTACGGTCAGCTGAGTCCAAATTGTACATTCTTGTTGAAAATCACGGACGCCGTGTCCTCCAGGCTAAAGAGGAGGGAGACCTTCCAGCATGTTATCAGCGTTCAGTCCAAAAGCCAGCATCTCTGATGTTATCAGGGGCATGATTTCATATGTTATGGGCAGCTTCCACCCAGCTTGGAAGGAATTATGAATGCTGTAAGGTATATACAGTAAAGGTTTTAGACAATGTATATTTCAGAGAAGGCCTTGTGTATTTCAGCAGGACAATGCAAAACCACATACTGCAGCTATTACAACAGCATGGCTTAATAGTTGAGGAGTCCAGGTGCTGAGTTAGTCTGCCTACAGTCCAAATCTTTCAGCTATAGAGAACATTTGGTGCATCATTAAACAACAAAAATATGTCACAGACGACCATGAACTCTTCAGCTGCTGAAAACCTATCAGGCAAGAACGGGAACAAATTCCAACACCAAAACTCCAAAAACGCATAACCTTAATGCCAAAACTATTTTGAAAAAAAGAGGAGATGTGACACAATGGTCACCGTCCTAACTATTTTAAGACCTATTGGACACATCACATTTGAAATGAGCTTATTTTATGCATAAAATTTTAATATTTCTCAATTTAAACATTTATGTTCTATTATGAATAAAATATTGGCTCATGTGATTTGGAATGTTTTAGATTTTTCATTTATTAACATTTAAAAACATCCAAAACCTTTCCGGAATCGGGTTGAATATAAAGTATATTCAGTCAAACAATTTATGTGGAAATACTCTTTTGTATATCAAAGAGTATTTTCCCTTAAGAAATAATGGGAACTCCAATGATTCGTTCCACAACCCAAAAATATTAGAATAAAAATAATGAATATAATTAAAATACATTTTGCTTTTGAAAAGAATCCCGGCAGAGTGTGTTTGTGCACTGTGTGTGCTTGCATGTGTGTGTGTATAGAACGATCCCCACCCCCCCTCCTGTTGTCTTATACAGTAGCTCCCTCCCTCCTCTCTTATTTGAGAGGAGCGAGGGAGCTACTGTGTGGGACGACTTTGTCACACAAAGACACACACACACACTCTAACGAAAACACTGCTCTGTTACGATTCTTTTCAAAGATAAAGTGCAGGATAATTTGTTTCATTTTTAGTTTACAGCAGTGATTTTATCAGTGTGTGTGCACATGCACAAGTATCATGAATCCTCTCTAATCGCGCACACTAATGGAATATCTGCGTTCTGACAGAGAGAGAGAGATTCTGGATCTTAACAAGGAACCTCTCTAATGATACTTGTTTTTGCTTTATGCACACACACACACGCTTAATGACAATGTTATCATAAACAGTACACATGTTCTCCAATGTTGACTATATGAGCGCGAGAGAGAAATGCCATTGGCTTAGTTGTGATCACGTGACGCTGGGCAAACAATGCGCTCGTTTATTAAGTTAAGATTTTTCCCCAATTTTCTCCCTAATTTAGTCGTGTCCAATTCCTCCCTACTACCACTCAGTCGGGAGGGCCGTGTGTTTCCTCCGAACCGCATAACACCAGCTGACCGCATCTTTTTCGAACTTTCGAACTGATCGCTCACCCACCTGGGGGCAGCGTAACACACTCGGAGGACAGCATTATCCACTCCTTCCGATTGTGTGAGCTCACAGATGGCCCTAGTTGCCTGGAGAGCCGTGACTAATGTGGGAGCACTAAGTACCTCTCATCCCATCCCTCTGAGAGAGCTCGGCCAAACAGCCTCCGGCTGCGAGAGGTTGCAGCATCACCCGGGAATCGAACTCGCGATCTCTGGATGTTAGGGCGAGCACTTTACCACTGCGCCACTCGGAGGCCCATCGTTTATTAAGCTAATTTTTAACAAGTTTTGCTCATCTTGCACTTTCAGACCAAGTTACTCACAATCCAAGGTTGAATTGTACTGTATATAAGGAGGAGAAGATTGATGTTGGTCACTTCTTCTATCAGTGCAGGCAATTAAATATAATTTGTTTGCAACCAAAATAGGTAAGAGAACCCCATGCCTCTGTGAAAATTTCACCTTGCATGCACTGACATCTATATGACTGTGTACAGAATTTCAGCCCAAGGTCATAGACAGTTTTTAAATTAATCACTTGACCATGTTACATTCCATAAAGGCAAGGCGCTAATGACCTTTTTTTTTAGAATGTACAAAGGCCATCTGATCCTGTGATCAAGTATTCAATTGCCATGTAGGAAAGACACTTGGTACCCTTGTCATTTAGAATTACTGCTTACCACTTAGAGATCTCAATGAGAAGGGTTCAGGAAATATATATATCTAGGGTTTAGAGACCCACAATATCATATGCAAATATTGTTTATTCCAACATAGGTGTTCTTCAGTTTTATCCTTTGTGGAAACCTGAGGATGTTAAGAACCCTTAACTATCCAAAAACCCTTATGGAACCATTTTTTTTTTGGTACATAAACACATACATCTTCTTTTGTCCAAACACCAAAGAATGATTATTTTGATTTGGACCACATTTTTATGCAAATAAAAGGATATGCAATTACTATAACCCCATTAAGTCCACTGACACTGACACTAATTAACACTACAATCAAGCAAAAACTATACTGCAATCTACATTTCATTAATGAAGCTCATAATTTGTTGTTAGCAACACTAAGTGCTTTATAAAAGCAATGGACTAAGACAGGGCAGTGCTAGGTTTATGGATGCGATAACAGGAAACAGCTGTCTCACTGTATCCTCTCCCTAAACAATCAAGAAGTGCAAGCCACTCTTGATCATCCAGATCTCTCCATAAATTCCTAAAGTATGTTGTTACATTTTGCTTATTTGTTGATTTAGTGCACCATAAACACTTGAAAACACACACTCACACACACACACACACACACACACACACACACACACACACACACACACACACACACAAACACAAAATAAATTAATAAACCTGAAAGTACAAATGCTAGCATTGTTGATATGATTATAACCATGTATATCAAAAAGCAATAAATTCTGGATTATATTGCAAGTTAAACTGGTTTAAAATGTGTAATTACAGGCAAATTAATGTAATTTATGCAGACACAACAACAAAAATAAAACTATTATTATTATTATTATTATTATTATTATTATTATTATTATTATTTCTTTTTCCTGCTCAGCCAAAAAGGACAAACAGGCAGTTTCTTGGGCAGCAATAGCTCTGCCCTTTGTGCATCCATGTCTATATACCTACTCATTCGTGCAGTTACCCATTCAGTGAATCATGTGGCAGCAGCTTAAAATCATGCAGACACAGATCTAGAGTTTCAGTTATTGTTCACATCAAACATCACAATTGCTGGAAAATGGAATATCATTGACTTGTTCAGCAGCAGGGTTTTCGGTACCAGCCAGTCAGGAATGGGTATTTCAGAGATTGCATATCCACAGGGATTTTCAAACACAAAAGTCTCCAAAGCTCAAAGCTATATTTATATGACAGGCTTAAGAACATCAAAAGTATTTTTAATCGTCAGACTCAATAATCATTATTTAACAACAAAAACATATTCATTTTAAATAGTTATTTTTCAGCTTGATTAGTTAAATGTATTTCTAGTCAAGCCATTTTGCACTGAAGCATGTCTATGTTGTATCAGCCGCACATACAGTATGAGACAGTGGAAATTGGGAATTGTTTAAATATAAGTAATTTCTTTTGGCTTCACTAAGTGAAATAACAACAATAATAAACACACTCACACTATGCCTAAGATTGAGTTGAAATTTTGTCTTGGGAACAGGTATCATTTTCTTTATCTGTCAGGCTTGTGTCAACATGACTATAATTTTAAATGTCACTAAAATTCTGCCAAATGCATGTCATTTATTCAAAGATTTGACTTTTTCACTTCATGACATATTCAAAGAGCTACCTTTGCTAGGGCTTGTGGATTCTTACCCTTACATAAACTGTATATCATGATAATTATGAATTATTCATAGATAGAATGAACCTCCCTTGATGCCCTGTCCTCATTTATTATTTATGCTTTGAGCCAAATCTGGAGGCATTTGGAGTAGTGTGCATATGGAGTCATATATATATATTATGGAACCTTGGATTGCGAGTAATTTGGTCTATGAGCATTTTGCATGATGAGCAAAATTTTAAAAATAAATTTTAACTTAATAAACAAGCAAGGTCTTGATATACAAGTAGTATTTGTTTGTCTTTGTTTGTCAATCACATGATCACAGCTAAGCCAGTAAATCTTCTCTCTCGCACACTACGCGATTATAGATAATCGTCTCCCATGCTCAGTCTCACTCCTATAGTCAACATCTGAGCACGTATGTACTGTTTATTATAAGATTGTGACCCGTGCGTGCGAGTGTGTAAAGTAAAAGCAAGTGTCATTAGAGAGGTTCTTTGTTAAAGATCCAGAGTTTCTCGGTCAGAAAGCAGTGATTCTGTTAGTGTGTGTGTGCGAGTGTCATTAGAGAGGTTCCTTGTTAAAGAAGTTTCCTGATAGAGCAGTGTTTCCGTTAGAGCTGGAAGGAGGGAGCTACTGCGTAAAATGAGAGGAGGGAAGAAGGGTATTGTTTTACACAGTAGCCCCCTCCTTCACACACAAGCATGCCCACTCTAACACACACACACACACACACACACACAGACACACACACACACTGGATTCTTTTCAAAGATAGTGCAGGTTAATTTATTTTATATTTACTTCATAATTTGTAAAAAATGTAAAAAATGTTTTTGTATTACGTCATACGGAAAAGGGTTTGATATTGTCAAGGGTTTTACTTTGTCATTCTCAGGATAAAGTATATGGTTGGAGTGATGTTTTAAATTAACCGGGTATTTACTCAATTCGGTTTTCCTACCAATAAGTTAACAGATATAACATTTGTAGATTGTTATATGTAGCAGTTTTTATATGCCTAAACTTATCGAGTACTGAAACGCCAATACTCCTGAACACATCTGGGTGGGCGTGTGTTCTGGGGTGGAGCAGGATGCTTTTGCTAAGCAAAAGTCAGGGCAAATTGGGGGAAAGAATAGGTAGGGTTATGAAAATTTAGCTCCCTAACTTCTGCACAGTGCAGTAACATGAAGCCTCACGTGTGCTAAGGTCATCTTAGTAATGTCAGAGTGCCTCAATATAATGATAAACAGAAACACACCAGCCTCAGGTATATAATGCTAACTGTCTACAATACCTGTAAGATAACTGAAACATCACTCACTTACTCACTCGACATCTATACCGCTTAATCCTGTATTCCGGGTCACGGGGAGCCTATCCCAGGAGACCTAGGGCACAAGGCTGGGTACACGCTGGACAGGTTGCCAATCCATCGCAACCTGTTCCAACATGACGGCGCACCAGTGCACAAAGCAATGTGGAAGACATAGATGAGAGAGTTTGGTGTGGAAGACCTTGACTGTGAGCCAACATCAGTGTGCAAAGGTTCAAAGTGATGGGTGTGCACCTCAATCTGTTATTGCACCTCACTCACTCAATAGGCGCAGTAAGCAGACAGCCTCTCATTCTGCATGTGTGCTCAGGTGTGTTAGAAAAACAAGGAGGGGAGTGTACTGTATCTCGGGGTCGTGTCTGCCGCTGGAGATGGAGCAGAGTTGCGCGGTGGCTGTTAAAAACATGGTAAAGTGGTATGCGAGCGGGATGATGTATCGCGCCACGGGGACTTTAAAAGAACAAAACTAAAAGTAGCCTTTTGATCGTCGTGTGAAGGATCCTGGCGCTGGGAGAATTGGAGAAATGGGCGGGGCTGGTTGGCCTGGTCAGCGGTAAAAAGAGTGCTCATGGAGACTGTGCCCACGTGGGCTCACTCTGCCTTCCGCCATCCCTTACCAGTTTCGTGCCCGCATACCAACTGGGCACTGCCACCAGACATGTGCACACATTCACTATTTTCCTACCCTTTTCTTTCCCCATTCCTCCAAATAAATTTGACCCATTTCTCGTAAGACCTCGCCTCCAGTCTTCGTTTGTGGTGCCGCCCATGCATCATATATATAATGTGTGCGCTGTGTACTTTGTTTCAGTGACTGGTAATGAAATGCTTACATAAATCAAATAATACAAATATTACAAAATTAAGAAATCAAATTGTAAAACCCTAAAGCAGAGAGTATAAACATTTATCTATGATTCTTCTCTCCTTCAAGCTCATCAAGATATAAAAGTGCCACAGCAGTAGTGTATTGAAAGGCAAAGGCCATACAAAGTTTGTTAATTCTGAGACAATTAAGTAAGTATTCATACATCAACACCACTGCAGGAAACAAAGCAGAGAAGTGAGTTGCACATAAAGTGCCTCTTATATTTCTTGGATTTCTGAAATAAATCGCTACAGAAAGTTAAACCTACTTTATCATTATTTAAAAAATATTAAAATATATTTTTTTCAAAACAGTCTCTACTCTCCGTGCACCCTTTATATGTGATCTGGTTATGACTGAAATTTAAAAAATCTTAAGAGTAGAAATGCACTCCATTCATTTAATGATACGAATGTGCTTTTATGCCAAAAGATAATTTAATTGTTCTCCTCTCTCAGTGCGATTTCTGCAAAGTTAGATGTTCCCTTCAGTTCATTCCCTTGCACATCTGGCCTTAAGGCATTCTTTTATCCTTCCATCTGTTCTTCCTTTTCCCCAAAAATGTCTCATTTGCAAGTTCTCTGACATCATGCCACATGGCTCATTTTTGTTTCTGTTACTCTGCATTTTACAATTCATGAATCCTCCTCGCATTGTGGGGCATTCTTTTTGTACTATTTTGCAGCACACACCAAATTTTGACTATAATGTAACCTTTTATTTATTACTTTATATATTATTATTATTATTATTATTATTATTATTGTTTTTTTTTGTTGTTGGTCTTGTTGTTCTTGTTGTTCTTGTTGTTGTTATCGTTGAAGCACACAAAACTGAAATATTTAAAAAAAAAAATGCTTGGTGCCAAAAATTACACACAAGTACCATTGTTACCATGGCCAGCAACTCAAGCAGCACCTGAACAATACACAAAACAACAACAATTTCATGTGTACAAGAGGCAGTGCAGGAGAAAAATGTCCAATTCTAGATTAGGGTTATACATGTAATCACTCTTGGCTGGCAGCTTGTAAGAGAAAGCATAAGAGAGCTTGCAGCTGCATAAAAGGAGACATGAATCAGTGGATGCTTTAGTCTGTGCACAAACTCTCACCATTACCCCATAGTTTCCCACGAGGAAACCTGTCATCTAGGCTAAGCATTTATCAAAGAACCTGTTTCTAGGAATGAAAATCACCAATCCTGTTCTTTCTGCATCCCCTTTCACCTCTTCACTGAGACTCTTCACTTTCACGGACCCTTCATTGTTCAGGGAGGAAAAAAAATCCTCTAAGACTTAATTTGATCATGTTGGCATGTTCACACTTTGCCCCAGGCATATACTACCACATCAAGTACAGCGGCGGGAGGGAATATTTTTATAGTTATCGTTAGATCCACCCAAGGCAACTTGCTCCATGCCCCCTGAGTAATAATACCTGAAGCTTGTTAATCATTATGAGTCTTTTTCCTTCCTAGCCTAGCTCTCTGGTCCCACATTGATTTATCGTTTATATAATTGCTGTCACTTATTTAATTGCCTCTTTCTTCCTTGTTTTTTTTTTTCTGCATGTAATGTATTAAACCTTTTGCATTTGCATTCTGTTTCATGATTGAATGTCTTTTGAATCATTTCCTTGCAATGATAAGCCATGCCAAATGTCATACAGGTCTTTCATGCATTTCATGCACAAGTTTATCTTATCTTTGGGTGTCTGTAACATTTAGGTATAAAGATCTGTTTGAGCAGTTTTTAATTTGTATTGCATTAGGTTAGCATAATGAAATGGTGTTATGCTCTTGTGCCATGAGTATTATCTTTGTGAAAATACCAATGATGCTGAGAATTAGTATTCCTGTTTTGAACTGTTCTGACCTTAATCCCAACATATTTAACAAAACTCAACAAATCATGTGCTCTTTTATGTAGAATAATATTTCTCATTAACATATGGAGATAGATTCTAGAAAGAAAGCAAGAACAATATTATGTGCATAACTATTTGCAGCCAATATACTGTAGAAGATTAAATTTTTGAGGCTGTGTTGTTTGTCATTTGAGCAGAAGTTGGAACCTCAAATATTAAGGGTCCCCAAAACAATTTTGAGTTCTGCTTACTCTGAGTTTCTGGATAAGTTATCTCAATGTTTGTGTGGTTTTCCTCCAAAGTCCTCCAATTTCCTCCCACTTCAAAAAAAAAAAAAAACATGCTGGTAAACATGCAGTGTACATTAAATGTAATCAAATTGCGAAGGTTCATTTTAACAATGAACAATATCTTCTTTCACTTGCCATTCAGGAAGCACCATCCTCCTTCTCTTACTAATTACATTTAATGGGACATGGGGTGTGAGATGTGTAAAAGGAACTAATGTTCAAAATACTTCCATTATGTACAGGTCCATACAGTAATTTTATTTTAAAAGAAAGAACTTTGTACTATTTTTAGAAAACTTTTTTCTTTTCCCCCCATTTTATTTATTCATTTTGACAAAAACACAATTTACTGGAGCATGGGGTGGTGTCAATCTTATCCAATACCATTCAGAGTAACCTCCATTTTTTGGTGCACATAATGTGAAATGTACAATAAAATTCTTTCTTTGCTGTCCACCAATAAATGGCATGAAAAAAAGAATTTAAAGAAATTAAATAAAAAGAATCTAAAGGGTCTAAAAAGATATTTTAAACATAGAATTAAAAGCAGAATATGAAAATATGAAAAATATGAAAATATCAAAATATGTATATCCAAATATATACTGGAAACAGTCCATGTAGTGTGCAAATTCCGCAAGTGTATGAAAACGTCTGCAATATGTTTCTGAAAAAAAAAATTGCAGTGTGTGTGTGCAAAGCTGCAATGGGTGTGCAATTTGTGCAGATGATTGTTCAATGCTTGTTATTGTGCACATGATTGTGCAAATTCTATAATGAATGTTCTACGATCTGTGTCAACAGTCAGATACAGTTTGTAGTCCAGGTAGTAGTCCTTGATTGGACACTCCTGTCAGCTATTTAGAAGTCTGATGGCAGTGAGAAAGAATGAGTTTTTTAGCCTGGAAGTCCTGCATCTCACACTTCTGTATATCCGGCCTGAGGGAAGAGGTGAGAAAAGTCTGTGCTCAGGATGGGCGGGGTCCTTGAGAAGGGAGGCAGTTCTCCTGCAGACTCTGTGATAGTAAATGCTCTGTAGGGATGGCAGCAAAGTCCTTGTAATCTTTTCAGCAGTCTTCCCCACTCTCTGCAGGTGTTTGTCGTCCTTTACAGCAGTACTGCTATACCACACAGTGATGCAGTTAGTCAAGATCCTCTCGATCATGCAGCTGTAGAAGTTTGTGTGGATCTTAGGCGACATACCAAACTCCCTCAGCCCTCTAAGAAAGTACAGCCGCTGTTGAGCCTTCTTAACCAGCTTTGTGGTGTTTAGTGTCCAAGTGAGGTCTTCACTGATGTGGACATCTAGCTATTTAAAACTGCTCACCCTGTCCACTTCAAGCTCCAGAATGAACAGTGGGGCCTTTTCTCCTTCCTCATGTCAACTATCATTTTCTTAGTCTTGTCTGTGTTGAGGTAGAGGTTGTTATCCTCACACCCTGTTACCAGACTGGCCACCTCCATCCTATAGGCTGCTTCATCCCCACCAGTGATACATCCTCTCACTGCAATGTCATCTGCAAACGTAAGGATGATGTTGTCCTTGTGAGAGGTGACACACTTTTGAGGGCTGAAGACACATCCCTGTGGAGTGCCTACATTTGTGATAATGCTAGCTGAAGTTCTTTTTTCAAGCCTAACCGACTAGGGCCTTCCAATCAGAAAGTCTAAAGCCATTCACAGAGTGTAGGGTGCAGGCCAAGTGTAGACAGTTTATGGGTGAGTTTGTTGGAAATGACCATGTTAAAAGCAGAACTGTAGTCTACAAAGAGCATCCTGATGCACCATTCTCTCAAAACATTTCATGATGATTGTAGTGCTACTGACTCATTCAGACAGGTAGTTTGATCTTCCTCAGTGCTATATATACCAGCCCCGATGAGAAGGAGGGGAAAGGGGTGGTCCAGGTGCGTGTGAACCTCCAGTCCAGGATCCATGTTTTTGGCTGTGATTGAAAAACCTTTGTTTGTGTTATAGATATGCAGGTGGTTAATTCTGCTTAAAAGGAAAAATTTATACCACCCTCTCAAAAAAAAACTGGATTAAAAAGTCATTTAAAAAATGTTAGTGTATTATTTATACAAATACAAGGGGTGTTTCAGTTAAACCAGGACTATATAATCCCCTACCATCCTAATGCATTTATCCCTGTGTTTTACTAGTGCTTGGATACCATCAAGGTAGAAAGTTCTCATTACTCCAGAGCCACAATCGGATTGCCTGCCTTAAATGCTGGACTATATGGAGTGAGTTCAGGACTGTACAGGGGACGAGCACTAACTCCCTGCTGAGTTCCTGTACTGTGCAAGTGGTGTTCAAGAATGAGTGTGTGTGCAGTTCCCACAGATAGAGCTGGCAAAACAGTTGATTTTTAAGGTTCAGGCATTGTGCTTACTTTGGACGTACGTTGTACTTATGGACGTATGGCCTACTTTAAAATATATGCACCATTGCACTAGGTTCCATTGACCCTACATAGGATATTGGTTAGATGGTATTTATAAACAATTATTCTAATGTGTACATTAAATAAATAAATAAATAAATAAATAAATACACATGTATATTACAATAAAAGTTGTGTACATATTTACATTAATCTTTTTTTTTTTTTTTTGTAGCCAGTAACAGAAATAATTCTGTCTCTTCTATTCAACAATCATGTTCAACCTGTGTGAGCATGCATGCCTATAAACAGAATCCTCTACCCTGCTTTTATTGGCTCTTTACTCATCTTCACAGGTGCAGTAGCCGATAACGAGTGATGTTTGACAAAAGCGAGTGTTTGAAAGTCAGGCATCCTTTCTGTGCAAGCAGATGCTTTTGTTCCTCTAAAGAGTTTGAATTTGTTGTAATTCAATAGAGCAGACAGGCAATTTAATAGCAGAAAGTACTTATTTCATTATGCCTTCCACCCAGACCAGTGCACTACAAGTAGCACTGACATTTGTAAAGGTCAAAAACCTTTTTATCAGTGGCTGTGCTTAAAAAAAAAATTTCACCTCTTTTGCTCACAATGAAATGAAGGGAATCTCTTCGGAGGATAAATGCTGTGAAGCAATTGAGTGTGATGAAAAACATTATTTTATGTTTGCTACAAGATTACAGAGACTTTCATGAAGATGCTACTTCTGTACTTTATTACCTTACTACTGTAATGTTAAACATTTTTATATATGTAAAAGTTTCGAACTTATGCCATTGTAGAATTTTAGACTAGAGGTGTATCTAATTGATAATGTTTGTACCTAAATGAAAGAAGAACTGAGTCCTGAAGCCCTCTGTGTATTCTCTTATACTATATTGCTGCAGAAAACTTTGTCACGAAACAAATTCACAAAACCCTCAGGAGCCTTTTTTGTTAATTGGCCATGGTTTGTGGCCCCAGCATACAAAGATTTTTTTTTTTTTAATTCTCCCCAACTTTTTTCCTTTTCAACTCGCTGCAGCATATTATCAGAACTTTCACTAGTGTAGAGCTTTCAGGCTGCTGCCATCCTCCATTTGTTGTTCTCTCTGGGGAGACTGGCCGGCACTGAATTTAAACAGCCAAAAGGCAGCTGGTCACATGGCTAAACTCATGTGAATAATTCAGAGAGCCGACAGGCTCAGAATGGGATTGACGTACTAATGTAATCAGCCAACAGATTTCATATTTTACATGAAAAGCCTGTAATTAATTGGGGAGTAAGAGCCGAGACACTGCTGTGCCAGTCCAGAAACGTTCTTTCACAAAGTTAGAGAGATGAAGTCTGTCGGTGTGTGGTTTAATTGAGCATCTAGTATCATCCACTACCTACTGTACCTGTCTGAGAAACAGAAGTCCTGCCATGAACGGCATCGGAACGTTCTATGTGCTTCTACAGAACTTTTGAGAATTTACTGCAAAAGTTTTCAGTAGTACTCAAAATGAAAAGATGCTTTACTGTAGTGAAAGAGGACAGAGATCTTTTAGATGAAAAACATGTTTAATTACAAAGGGCTGTGTGTGTGTGTGTGTGTGTGTGTGTGTGTGTGTGTGTGTGTGTGTGTGTGTGTGTGTGTGTGTGTGTGCACGTGTGTGTGCACGTGTGTGCGTGTGTGCGCGTGTGTGCGTGTGCGTGTGCGTGTGTGTGTGTGTGTGTGTGTGTGTGTGTGTGCGTGTGTGCGCGTGTGCGCGTGTGTGCGTGTGCGTGTGCATGTGTGTGTGTGTAAGGGCAGATTACAGAGAAGAGCTACACAGATAACATTCACATCAATTATCAGAATTAAGAAAAAAAGGTGTGATCTCTGACACTGTGATCAAGTCAGGGGTATTGGCTGGTTTTCTGTGTAGCTCTTCTCTGGGTTAGAGGAAGGTAAGAGAAAAAATTGGTCAGATTGCTTCAAGCGTCCAGGATGACTGTAGTAACTTTAATAACTAATAAATCACCTCAGCATGCACAATAGATCAAATGTGGGTGGATTTGCTCCTGCAGAGACCACATTGGGCTTAACGTCTGTCAGTCAGAAACAGGAATCGGAGACATTCCATATATAGTGGTTTTGGACATGGAAACAAACAAACAAACAAAAACAAAAAAGTCTTTTTTTTTCTGTCATCAGTTGTCCAGTTTCTGTGAGTCTGTGTTCACTGTCTATGGAATTTATGGTCTATGGTCCACTGTCTTTTTAAGATAAATTTTGTGCATTAATCTGACACTTTTTAAATATTATTTAAATAAAAAAGACATTGGTGGAGACAGCAGCTTTAAGTGAGATATTGTTTAAACTTGTATATAAGAAGGAAGCAAAATTTCAGTTGCTTTTACAACACAACGTATTACATTTGCAAAAGTTATTTCCTTTGTTCAGTCTGCATTTTTGAAAGCCAAGTGTTTGTGTTAAAAGATAGTGGTTTAGATGATATTGAAAATCTCGGATATCAAGAAAAATTTAAATCTGGCAACCTCAGAGGTGCAATCTATGCTCTATGCTCTATGTTTTGTATAACATGGAGAACCAAAACAGCTTGACTTACATGCATACAAAAAATACAAGTAAAATTTCCCACTTAAATATTTACATAGGTTTTGGACTTAAGCCCCTTAAGATGTTTCCTCTGAATATGGCCCAATATTACAACAGATTTTGTTGTTACAAGCAACTCAGAAATGCCTAGGTCAGACAAAAATTACTTTTGAACATAATGTGCCTTTCTGTGACCCAAGTGACACATTATACTTATTTCACTTTTTGTACTTTTGTTAACAGCAGGGGTGAAAGACTTTAATCACCACAACTATAAATATTCAGGTCAGCAACCCCCACATTCAGCCCAGACTTACACACTTCAACCAGAGTATATAAATGAGTACAGATAAGGGTAGGTAGGAATAAAGTATATGTTTGTTTGCTTTTTTTAATGAAGAGAACTTGTGGTATAGTAGGTGTCTGAGGTAATACAGGGGTGCAAATATAATACAGTATAATTAGTAGTAATATGTAAGAATATCTATTGTATCTAGTGGAAATACTGTACCTTAGTGAATGGCAAGATTACCTATGTCAGTAAGTTACAGCAATGGGGTTATATCTCTAAATACAGGATTTTGCTTTAGCACTGAGCAAAGTGCAGTTCACTGTGGTTACAGATTGTGACCTAACTTATAAGCTTCTCATAAAAGTCTGCTCAAAATCTTGTTCTCCTCCCAGGTCTGAGCAGTGGATCATGCACTCAGTCAAGTAAAGAGCAGAAGCTTCTAATGCACAAAGACGATTATGGACTTATCCAATTTTGCCCTCCTACCGACTCAGCATTGTGAGCAGAGGGATGAAAGGACAGACTCTGGGACAGGTAATGATATAATCAGGAAAGCAGTGAAATTAGTTCCATTTTAAAATGACTGATGGAAACAGGACAGGATTGATGTTAAAATTTAACATCATCTTGACCTCTGAATGCAGTTCCACAGCTTATTGTGTTATAGTTATCCTCATTCTGGGCGGTGGTTGCTGACCTGTTTCAAACATTACCTAGACCAAGGTGACCCTGTACTATATTACACATGTCACAGCGTCTCTATAGAGTTCTTTTTTTCCCCCCACTGTTCACAAGATGCAGCTTCCAGGTTATTTCACAAGCTGAAAATATATCAGCACAAAGTATATTAGCATATAAGTTATGGGCAGTTAATCTTGAAGCATCTGAATAATTAATTATTCTAACTCATATACATAATTGAGAGAGCTGCAGTTTGTTCAAGTTGCATGGTTTCTGTTGCACAGGACTGGGGAACAGGATCTGCTTAGAAATACTACATGGTAACCTTGGAAACATCTGTTTATATATGCATATGCATTCAGGTCAGTCCAACACACTATAATATTAAGCCCATATTTCAGTATAGTATACTGTATCTAAGAATAGATACAGTAGACATGAAAGTATATATGAGCATAGGCTCCCAAACGGTTCACATATTGATCACTGTATAAATACATTTTAAGTGTGATTGGAGCATCTGTGCATAGCAAAATGTACACTTCTCTGCTTCAGATAAGTGATGTGAAAGTAAAAGCGACAATATAAGTGTGATAATAATATGTGCGATAATATAAAATACTCTTTCTCTATAAGAACATGCAATCTAATATACCAACAAGACAGGAAAGCTTGTGTAACGTTATCTGGTTATTTACTGTTCATCAGCTTTATCTATACTTGTCTATTTGGTAATTGATTAATGTAAAAAAAAAACATAATATAAATAAATACAGTAAATATACAGTATCTTCATCATGATCAGCACTGTAGCTATATATGACCCCCCCAGACATGCACAATATACACTGCCTGGACAAATTTAAATGATCAAGTACTTATAATCAATTGATTTAATAATTACTGCAGTACTTAAAATATTTCAGGTAAAAAGTAGTAGTAGTTGTAGTCTAGATTTCAGGGTAAGAAGGGAAGCGATGCACCCATCATGCATAGTGCACACTGTATAAGCATCTAGGGGCAGTGATGTGTTGTTCAGTTGGTCATTTCTAGGCTCAGCAATAACATGAAGGTAGCTGATTACCTGAGTGATCTTAATGACCAGGTTATCCCATCAATGGATTTTGTTTTTTACTTTTTAGTCCAGGGTGACAATTCATTGTGCTCAAATTGTGAAAGAGTGTTTCCAAAAACATAAGGAATTGTTTTCATCTATGAATTGACCACCACAGTGCTAAAAGAGTGGGTCAACATTTCCAACATCCATACAAGATCTCGGCCACAAATTAGTGCAACTCAGGATGGAGATATACCGTATGTTGTGACAATTTTGTTGAAACAGTGCCTCAATAAATGCATGCTGTAATCAAAGCTTAAGGCATCTAACAAAATGTTAGAGCGTGCATTTTTTCATGCACTGAAAAGATATATAGGGACATATATCTTTATTCTTCAAAACCTCGAATCAATTAATCAAATCAATATTAATTTTGAAACAATTTCAGTTAAAGCACCATGCGTGAAAATGCTACAACAATCGTAATTCATTTGTATACCTAGAGTGGCTTTACTGATCACTATGGGATGGATAAAATATACTAATAAAATTCTAATAAATATACTAATAAAATTCCATTTCCTTTACTTTGTATAATACAAATAAAAATTATCTGCCTGAGCGGTTAAAGCAGGATATTAAGCTGAGATTCAGGAGGTAAAAGTGTTAAGTATATGTTGTTACATTTGTTTGCATATAGAAAAGGTATTGCTGTAAATTATATCCTATATAGAATATTATATATTATATAATCATATATACAGTAGTATTTACATCCATCGATTCATCTACTAACCTCTGTAGTCCAACTAGGGACCACGGAGGCCAACAGTGACCACTGAATTTATTCCCATTCACATGCACATTCACACACTACAGGCAATTTGGAAACGCCAATTAACCTAATCTGTCTTTGGACTGTGGCAGGAAACCGGAGTCCCCAGTGGAAAATATGCACACGGAGGTGGAAATCAAACATGGCCAGGAATCAAATCCAGACCCTGGAGGTGCAAGGCTAACCACTAATCCACCATGCCACCATATAGTATTTCAGATTGAATCAATTATCTTAATAGACTTAATTTAGTTCTTCATGAGATGAAGAACTATAATCATATTTTATTATAGATATATGATAATAGATATATTACCCTGATATTATAGCTGAATAAAAATATGAAGAAGTCTCATGTTGTAGAATGGTTATAGGTAAGACTATTAAAATTTTGCAGAGAATCAGGCAAAAGACGTAGAATTTGCGGTGTTAGATAGATAGATAGATAGATAGATAGATAGATAGATAGATAGATAGATAGATAGATAGATAGATAGACATGCATACAGTACATACATACATATTTTATTGATCCCGAAGGAAATACCAGATATCCAGCAGCCATAGAGACAGTTGTAGATGTACACACGGTATATCGTACATATGGTCTGTACACACAGGTTAATGTGAAAACTGACCAGACGTTACTAGTGCAATGAAAATCTAAGAACAAACACTGCAAGATATAGAAGGAGTTAAGCATATGAATTAAAAAATAATAATAATATTAAAAAAAAAATGGTTAATTGCAGTTTAGTCATGGTGAGCATTGCAAACAGTATTAATTGTGCAAAAATTGCAAAAATTGTACCTAAGTAGTTGTGCAAAGAACAACATGAAAGTGACAATGAAATTTAGCCTGTGTGTAAATCTCAAAGTATGCGATAGTTGGAGTAACAAATTAGATACTATTAGTAACTAATTTAGTACTACTAATACGGTCTGTCATTTCTGGCTCTGTCATTTCCTCAAACTCACCTACATCACTTGCATTGTTTTTGTTACTACCTACCTGAAATATTGTCTAACAAATTTTCCCAGATTCCATAAATGCATTATGCAATACCACATGAGGTCTTGTGAGCTTCAAGTCTGACAGCTCACCTAAGTCCAAAAGAAAGTAAAAACCTATATTTTGCAACTTTAAGTCCCTATGCACACCTCTAGTCTCATTCATATTCTCTGTAAATTTTTGCCACTGGTGACAGTGATATGCATCGTATTGGTAAATGTATTTCTCTGTTTAGAACACACCATCTGTTAATTACAATCACTGTGTTTGTATTTGGTTACACCTTACAGTCCCTCATGTTTACCTGTTAAACTAGACTGTGAGACAGAATAAAAATCCATGTGTAAACCAAAGCAACAAAATAACATCCAAAAGGCAGAATTCAAAACAGGGTGACAAAACAGGCATTGGTGGTCTAGAGGAGGAGGATCTCATTTGGCTCACCCTTATTTGTGTGTGATCTCACCTCTGCTCGCGATGACTTTTGGTTAAGCCTAAATATAAAAAAGATTGCATTTACAGTAGGCCATGTTTAATAAAACTTTAAATAAAAACTTTCTAGATTTTATATTTTATAACAATATAATATAATATGGGTGGTTTGGGTTTACGGTTCAGTGGTGGTTCATGAGAGGCTCAGGGTCAGTTCTTGGACAATGCATCAAACCCAGCCTCTGGGGTTGTACAAGTCAGTGCACTTGTCTTAAGCCTGGATAAAATAAGATGGTTGTATCAGGAAGGGCATCTGGTGTGAAACCTGTAAAAAGTAAATTAAATATGTAGAAAGGAATTTCCACTGTGGTGACCCCTAACCCGGAGTAACAGAAAAAAGACCAACAACAACATAGCAATTTAGTGTAATCTACTTATCAGCATGCAATCTACTTAGAGACACTATTACTACTAATAATAATAATAGCAATAATGTATTATTATTTTGCTAAGTGGAAAGAAAGCCATGGGGTTGATGCATTTGCTGCATGTTTGGAATGGTGACTAGTGTACCAGGATGCAGTTAATTCTATTCTAAATACAGATTTCGGAACAGAATGACCTGGGGAAGTTTGACTAACAGCTACAGAAGTTCTGAACTGACATGGTATAAAATGGTTAGATGCCGAAAAGATTATATGATTCATCTGATGGATTTGTATGTGGGAGTTAATATCCATCTCTACGCTGGTGATATTACATATCATCCATATGTTCAGACACCACGTCTAGCAGTATTAACGTATAGATCAGTTGAGCTGCATCATATATCATCTGAAAAGGCTTTTTTTTTTAAAGCTGACTGCTGCCTTTAAGAACCCTACAGTGTTATCATGATGTCTCAACAGCTTCTGACAGAGAACAGCACAGTGCAGCAGTAAGCTGACAACAGGACAGATGTTACATGTAAGGCAACATACTGTGTTAGGAACAAGATGCAGCCATCCAACACTCTCTCAAAGATGAACACTGTAGTCCAATTTGTTGGCAACCAATAGTGTGCATCTGTTCTTGTGTTTATGCCCTCCCTCTCACTAGTTTCCCCCCTCTCTCTCTCTATCTCTCTTTCTGTCTGTCTGCCTTCTTCCCCGAGGTGAACACTGTGCTCTAAGCAAAATGAGACTGACAGATGCTCAAGTTCACCTTAAACTCACTTTAATTGAATTAGAAGCCAAAGCACATAGACTGGCACATTTGAGACGCCAAAAGAAAATTAGAGGCACTATTTAATTTTATTTATCAAGTCATGCAAATAGGTTTGGTTTGCATGGTGAATTTTAGAGGTAGGGAATATATAACATGGATGACTTTTCAACTTGTGCTTGCCCCTGGGAAGGAAAGAAAGATCAAAATCAATCAAATCAATTATTTCACACCAACTCTTATTTCAAACTAAATAAGTTGAATTATATTACATAAAAATTTATTAATACAGCTACCAGTACAGACATGAGAGAGGTGGCGGGGGGAAGTATCTGTTGTGTAGGTGTTGAATTGGCCAAATTTGTCTTTTTTTTTTTTTGCCTATAAAATACATGTCTACTTGACAAAACTGCAAGTACTGTATATTTTTATCAAAACAACTTGTTTTGCAGAAATGCTCATGTTTATTCATTCTGAACCTTGCATTGGGGATCTATCATCCTGCAAAAAGCATGTTGGGTAAGGAGCCAGATTAACCCACACAGTGGTTAAACTTTGATCAAGGTATTGGATAGTTATGTGCTAAATAAAACATAGGCATTTATTTTAATACAGGTTCTAATCAGACACTAGCAATCCCAATGGCTGCAGTACTCTTGTGCTGTTGAATTTAAATACTTTTAAGGACCTATTATGCAAAAAAAAAAAAAAAAACAATTGGTAATTTTCGTCATTCAGATTGATCTGAAAAAAAGAGAAAGAAAAAACATGTCCTGCTTTTTGATCAATTTCCATTTTTGTTTTGGCCAGGGCTTAAACAAGCCAATTAAATTTCCTAACTATCTGAGGGGTATTTCAGCTGCCCGCCTTGGGTCTGTATACATGACGTTTGCATGATCCCACCATGTTTTGTAGGTTTTCTCGGGGCACTCTGGTTTTCTTCCACAAGACAGGAGATTTGCCTAATTGGTTTATTTATTTGTTTATTTTGAAATTTTGCCATGACATTAATAGTGTTGTGTTAACAATTTCTCTAGCCATCATACTAGTAGTTACATGGATAAAGACAAGCATTTACTACCAGACATTAACTCTCTCTCCTATCTCAGTTCAGTTTTTTTTTTGTTGTTGTTCTTTTGTTCTGGGCATGGAGCTTGTCTGAGCTCCTTTTCATACAAAAATTGTCAGAATCACGATTTAACAGTATCTTTAGTTTACTATTTGGTTTAAAGCCCAGTAACTCCACTTTCTAATTCTTTTTATTATTCCAATTTGAAGTACTGGCTTTACGCAACCTGTTCAGAAAGAGGTGTCTTTGGTCGAGCAAATGAGCTGCTATTAAAATGCAGGGAGGGCTATTTGGCTTAAGTAACACATTTACAAGATGCAATTGTAGAAGATTCTTATGGCTTGGTGTTGTGTCAGTGGCTAAATTATGCTAAGTGGTGGTCCAGCCTCAAATAATAGAAAGCATATACACATTTCTCAGAAACTCCAAGCATTTATACTAGAGAAAAAATTTATGTAGGCATGCAAGTCCCTTGGTGCTATGTTATTTGTGGGTATGTTTCCTTTTTTTTATGATCACAACATCAGGGACAGTGCTACCCCAAAGCAGAGGTGCTGCCCAGACAGATGCTATAAATTCTTTTGTAAGCTGAACAAAGTTATGTGTCCATTATAGACAACTTATCAGGAAGGACGGTAGTGATGTAGAGCTACAATGGTTTGTTAAAGAAGTTTATACCACAGCATGGAGTATTTGCATTGTTTTCATATAATAGCACAGACAATTCTAACTGTAACATGAAGGATAAGTTAGTTAGTTATTAATATTAATGTGCTCATTCTAAAATGTTATTGCTTCTGTAGTAAGAGTTCATACACAGGAACTTGAATGGTAGATGAGATACATTATGCAAGACTAAACAGATGGTTATGACTTCCATTTTCTGTTTTCTCTGTAAGGCTATGTGTTGTTGCTATGTGTGTGTGTGTGTGTGTGTGTGTGTGTGTGTGTGTGTGTGTGTGTGTGTGTGTGTGTGTGTGTGTGTGAGAGAGAGAGAGAGAGAGAGAGAGAGAGAGAGAGAGAGAGAGAGAGAATGGTAAAGAAATGACTGCAGCTTTTGTAGGTGATAAAGGTCTTTTATATATTCCACAACATTAAATCTGACTTTAAATTTTATTTTAAAAACACTATGGTAAAAGCAGAATAACAGACACCAGATTGTTTGCAGGTTGTGCCACAGGGAAACATGCGGAGGTTGATGGTATGTAAAACACAACATTTTAGAAAATATATGCATTTACATCATAAATCACTATGTTTTTTCCAGATTGCTACAATATTACCAAAACAATATTTTATTTTCTGGATCATGTCAGAGTGAAACATCAAAGTCATGTGTCTCACTCAGGGATCCAGGTTGATTGATCAGTAGGAATCCCAACAATGGAACACGTATTGAAGTATTATAGGCAGGGTATTGTAGTGTTTGCTTCTTGGACAGGTGAAAACAGGAATACAACAAAAAAAAAGAATTTTGCTAAAACACAGAGAGTACAGTAAGTGCAATGGAATGTAATGGAATACTTTGTACTGTGACAAATAAAATATTAACCCTTTAATGTTCTGCTCCACTTAGTGGTAGAACACATTTCAAGCACTCATTTCATATTGAAAAATTTATTAAATTTAATCCAGTTGAGACATCTCTACTACTTGGTTGCGGTATGCTGTGCTAAAAATATTCCACTAGATGTTTCTTTAAATAATAGGCATACAATGAGAAATAAAGTAGGCCTAAGGCAAAAAGCTGGTTGTTGCACCCCCACTCAAAAGCATTAACTTTGTATGTGACTTTTTCTGATTTATTTGTATTATGGTTTGCTTGTTTGTATCTATATAAATGAAAGAAAGGTTTTATTGGTACATTAGGTCAGAACTCACTTTTTCAATGGCATCCTTTCATCCATATATTGGAGGACCAGAAACCGGTTTAAGAAAAATTGTCTGTCTATCTGTATGTATGTATGTATGTATGTACAGTCGTGGCCAAAAGTTTAGAGAATGACACAAATAATAGTTTTCACAAAGTTTGCTGCTAAACTGCTTTTAGATCTTTGTTTCAGTTGCTTCTGTGATGTACTGAAATATAATTACAAGCACTTCATACGTTTCAAAGGCTTTTATCGACAACTACATGACTTATGATTTATGCAAAGGGTCAGTATTTGCAGTGTTGACCCTTATTTTTCATTACCTCTGCAATTCGACTGGGCTGCTCTCAATCAACTTCTATGCCAAATCCTGACTGATAGCAACCCATTCTTTCATAATCACTTCTTGGAGTTTGTAAGAATTTGTGGGTTTTTGTTTGTCCACCCGACTCTTGAGGATTGACCACAAGTTCTCAATGTGATTAAGATCTGGGAAGTTTCCAGGCCATGGACCAAAAATTTCAACGTTTTGGTCCCCGAGCCACTTAGTTATCACTTTTGCCTTTTGGCACGATGTTCCATCGTGCTGGAAAATGCATTGTTCTTCACCAAACTGATGTTGGATTGTAGGAAGAAGTTGCTATTGGAGGGTGTTTTGGTACCATTCTTTATTCATGGCTGTGTTTTGGGGCAAAATTGTGAGTGAGCCCACTCCCTTGGACGAGAAGCAACCCCACACATGAATGGTCTCAGGATGATTTACTGTTGGCATGAGACAGGACTGAGGGTAGCGCTCACCTTTTAAGCCTTTTTCCAGATGCCCCAAACAGTCGGAAAGAGGCTTCATCCGAGAATATGACTTTGCCCCAGTCCTCAGCAGTCCATTCGCCATACTTTTTGCAGAAGATCAATCTGTCCCTGATGTTTTTTTGGAGAGAAGTGGCTTCTTTGCTGCCCTTCTTGACACCAGGCCATCTTCCAAAAGTCTTCGCCTCACTGTGCGTGCAGATGCGCTCACACCTGCCTGCTGCATGTATGTATGTATGTCCAGGCAGATTATGTAGGGAGCACTGATTGCCCCTACATAATATATAAAAATACCTATTAAAACATAATTTTATCATACAAACTGGGCTGGACAGAATTTAATGAAACTTTGGCAGTACTTAAGTATTACTTAAACCTGCATCATAACTGAAATCAAAATGTTGAGTAAACGCAATGTTATGAACAGTTATAAGAATATTTTTCCAGGGATTACTTTATATTTTCACCGCTGATATACTGTAACAGTGCTGAGGAGAAATAAGTGAATTTTAATGCACTGGAGGCTTAAGCAAAACTTTTAAGACAAAACTTTTGATTTCTCATCTGTGATACGGTTACAAATAACAATCACTGATTACATTAAAGCAGATAAGCTCATTTTTAGCTTCACTATTTAAAAAATAAAGATAAAAAAAAAAGATAAAATTGTTTCCCAGGATTTATGAGTACTTATGCTAGTTTGTAATTATATTTGATACTTTTACTATGAAGCAACATCTCAACAATTTGGGAGAGACTTATACTGGCATTCATAAGCTGGGATTGGAATTTTTTGTGTTTGGTGGAAGGACTAAACATTTATTAAAATAAAACAAAACTAAATGATTTTGGTTAAACCAGTAGAAATAAACTAGTTGCTACTTTTATTGCTGCCAATGTTTAATACCTCTATTAGTAGTAGTAGTAGTAGTAGCAGTGGTAATAATAATAATAATAATAATAATAATAATAATAATAATAATAATAATAATAATAATAATAATACCTTTTTTATTTTTCATATGCTTCATTGTTTCCTTATGCAAATCTTTCATGATGTGCAAAGTCTATGATTCATTAGGAATTCTTTGCTGCAGCTTTTAATCGTAAGGTTGCTTTGTACTGTATGGTTTTTCGAACTTTAACACTATGAAACTGTATGTATTCACACGGGCTTATTTATTTATTAATTTATTTGGGGGCGAAATGGAAAAGCACACAAAAAGAAAATTTTTATTAGCAGGTGCAGCAGCTGTGCTAAACATAATGGCCTGCTGGTGATTGTGATGATGGATAGAGTAGAAGAAAGCAGGTAGTGGCTTAGCCATGTTAGCTTAATAGGTCTAAGGAATGATAAGCATTCTTGTATGAGGGTTTTTATTTAGGACTGGTTTGTGTTGTGCTAGAATCTCACAAGTTTTGTTGTTTACTCTTTCATAATCTTTACTAAGCTACTTAAAGAAAAATGACTGGTAAGAGATAACTAGTGCCACTTTAAAGCAAATTCACAGCCTAATTGTTGCTCTCATCTGCCCTTGCCTGTAATAGACATCAGCAATTATTTAGGTACAATTATTTAAGAACACTTTGAAAACTTCAATACTTAGATCAAGTCTGCTTGCCATAATCCTCTTTTTCAACAGTGCAAAAGCTTTTCTAAATACCCTCAACAAAGTCCCTATAAACTATATAGGCAGGAAGAGAGGACCTCAAGGCCAATCGACTATGTCAAGCACCACTGACAGCGCATATGCCATAAAAAAAAATACCTTAGTGTCTTAGAGAAGACTCTTTCTGACAACACAAGTTTATGCCGTGCTGAGTCTGTAACTCTAAATGAGATGTTATTTCATGCTCCTGACTTTGGGTGCGCATCAGAGCAATTTCTGAGGCACATAGATCAGCTCTTGACTCTGCAAATGGAGACGACAAAGGCTTTTTGAAATGGTTCCCAGACAGATGCATTGGAGAAAAAACTGTGGACCCCAACTTGCTACCACGATTGGGGCAAAATGGACAACTCTCTGAATGCTTTTTTTTTTTTTTTTTTAATAATGGACAAGGATTTGTTCATTTCAAGGCCAAGATGTGTGGATATTGACATTAAGTCTAAAGGACATTGCAAGGACAAAGGGTTTGAAATGGGAAAACATTGGTTTTGATTGAAAATACTCCTTGCACTGTGGTCAACATTTCATCAAATGCAGCAAGTTGCTCCAGAACAACAGAGTTACCACTTTCCTTTTTCTACTGTTCCAGGCTGTGCAATCACACCAGATGACACATTTCTGATTCTACATTTCATCTGCAGTTCTTTGATTTCAGGGCAGCTATGGATTGCTTTTATGGATCTCCCAGTGTCTATAAACCCTCAAGAATTCAATCAGCCTGGTTCTAACAAAATTATGAATATTAAGATGTCATCCTGGGCCTTTCCCTGGAGGCTAGTCTTCTTAAAGTCATCATGAATTATAGCCTCATCACTTCACTTATTGACTTTTCTCATGTCATCTAATATCTGCGCTACCATTTCTCATTCTCCTGAGAACCACACACAGACATGTTTTTTTTTAAGTGCATACATTCATACATATGTACATACACACATGCTGTATATGTTTAAATAAATTCTCTGAAGCATATATACAAAATAAAGAACGAGAACTTATGGAGTATCTCCAAAGAACATCGACATGCCAAGTCATGCCTAAAATACCTTTAATTCCATAGCAAAACATTTTTTTTTCATCCTGCAGTGAAATGTAATAGCCATGCTATATTCAGCATTTCTGCACAACCTCGAGTAGAATATCACTTTCACATAACAGTTCCACAAACTTTTTTTTTTTACAAGTTATTTTACTCCCCCACACTAACTCACCACAACTGGTGGAGAATGGCATCCAACAGTTAATGTAATTAACAGTGGAGAAAGTAGTTTAAAATTTTTACTGGTACTACAGCAGGTGAAGAGAATAAACCAAGGAGGTGGTGGACAGTCAGCTAAATCTTGTGAGAAATAACATTTCTCTTTATAGTGTGACCTATTCTACTTTAGAATATCAGCTCTGTTAACTTCTTGGTTCCGGTGTTGAATTCCAAATAGCGTCAAATAAACAGTGTACAGTCCACTTTTAAACACACCAAGTAGTGCCATTCATCAGAGCCAGAATAGTGGTTTGGAGCTGGTTATCTTTGTAATTGTAAAAAAAAAAAAAACACTGATAGAGATTCAGAATGACTTAATGAGTGATTAAGATGACAAAACATTATCAGATGTGTACCTTGCTGAAAGTGACTCTCTTACTGGTTTTGACTGTGTTTTTTGGCAGGCAGTTTCTCTCTCTGCAGTATAGTAGACCATACAGACCTAATATCACCCATGCTAAACAACAGTGCAATTAATGACCTGAGACGTGGGGTGATACATTAAGTTAAATGTCCTAGTGGTGTTACCGTCCATTATCACCACTCGTGGAATGACTCTTCAGCATTCAGATTGCTATGTCAGAACTAACCGTTGTGTAATGATGCTTAGACACATAATTATACTTTATTTCATGGTGCTGTTTTGTGTGCTTTTCAATTGCACAAAACATTTTCCTGCATCTTTAGTATAGGATTATGATTTTGTTCTTCATCTAGGATTTACAATTGTTGTAGTGTTGCACCACAGTTTTATCTGTGGTAATTTAGGAAATGTATCAGAGGGTTTAGCTAGAGGAAAGATTTCCTCTAGCTGAGGCTGAGGCTGCTCATTTGAGTGAAAAACCATTAGCTAGGAGACTTACAAGATGAGTGGCATATGGGGGCTAATAACTGTTTGTTGCTACGGTTTAGGTATGACTTCTTTATTACAACTCTATTACGTAGTGCATAATTATATATTTTGGTTGCAGAGACAATCAGTTGCTGCTTTGCTGCTTTGCAATTGCTTCCTGCTATAGGCCCATTTGCTTTGTTGCTTTCAGGCATGATTGCTGTGTTGTTTTGGCTGCAATTTTATACGAGCTGCACCCACTGGTGACTGCATTCATAGACCTGCTGCTTTGCTCATGTTGCTTTGCCAGTCTATATTGGAGGGGATTTTGTGTGTGTGTGTGTGTGTGTGTGTGTGTGTGTGTGTGTGTGTGTGTGTGTGTGTGTGTGTGTGTGTGTGTGTGTGTGTGTGTGTGTTTTCAGATGTGTGTGCTTATTGAGCTTTTGCAGGCATGTAACTACCATATTTCTGTTGATAATTAATTGTAATGTGTAGTTTGGAGCCCAAAAAAAAAAACAGTAAGATTACCTAATACCTACTGGATTACCTGATGCGTTGTCAGGCAGTTAAAGTAGCAATTGATAGCATTCTGTTCTGCTGATTATTTTCATATGTAGTATGGTGTGGTGGACTTTGTAACTTAGTAAAAAAGAAAACAAACTTATGAAAATGGATGAAGTATGTAAAAAGGATATTAGTTTGCAGAAGTTTCATTTGTTGTCATAACGTGATTACCTCAAACAATATGTGATTCATTCTGGATTTACTTGCTTTTTCTAGCGTTAGCTCATTTAGTGCTTCTGCAAATGCGATGATAATATTGAAAATGCTGTGCTTTATGCTTCATAAAATGATGTGCAGGTAATGTTAACTAATACTGACATTTCAAGCTTTCTAATTAATAGCCAACTAACTGTTCTGGAGTTTTGGAATCCCAAATAGTGTAAAACAGAAAGCTATTGCACTAAGGTGTAACATCACTTGTTCCACACACCAAGTAGTGCTCTGGATCTGGGGTTAGAGATAAAGTTTGGGTACAGCATGGACAATTCAGACTTAGTAGCAGTTGCCAAAGAGACAAAGTGATGTTTAAGATGACAGGATGTTATCAGGGTCTTGCTGCAAGTGCTACCGTGACTGATTTTTTACACTGGATTTTGGCACTGGAATCTGATATGTAACATCCCTTTTGCCATCTAGAAGTAGACTGTACTATGGCAGACAGATGTCGTGTCATCATGTGCAGAAGGTCAATATTCATAACCTTTCAATTTCAAATTTCAAATATATTATATGAGTCATTAAAAATGTATCCATTTTGCTTTGTCGCTGTTCTTGCTATGTTTCTGTTCCTGTTGTTTTAGGTATTCTATTTAACGAGTAAACGTAAGTCCCCAACATACGAACGAGTTCCATTCCGAAAGCTTGTTTGTAAGTCCAATTTGGTCATAAGTCCAGCAAACATTATCGAGGTACTAGGATACTAACAAAGTATAAAACTAACATGTTCTGTTGTCTTGTCTTTGTACTTTAAAATCGTGCCACGGATTAAATGATTCGTGTTAAAAGAACAAGCAATGTCTGCCATCTTTTGACCACTCTCCATTCTCTTGCATTTACGCTTCTCTCTCATTTACGCTTGCTTCCGAAAATCCTGGGATGGATGCTGCATGCACATGACAGTGTACGCTGGACATGTGATCTAACGTCCGCGACTGAACATGCGCGAACACAGTTGTATCTTCGAAAGATACATATCTTGAATGTTCATACGTAGGACTTACTGTACTCTTACTGCTGTAGAGGGATCCAGTTTGCAATGCACAACAACAGTGGTGTATGATTTTATTATTTGTTGCTGTGGTCAGTACATGGAGTGGATTCTGTTTGACTTCTGTGAGTTAAATTGGACAGTGTTGTATATTGTAAAAGGTATTGAGTGGATTATTGCTCCTTTTGTCCATCTTGCACACTGATCTAATGCCTTGCCAGGCAAGGTTCCTGATAGGTTGGAACATTGCTGGAGATTATCTGGTTGATTTATACTCCTGTTGCAAGTCATAGTGAACAAGAGTTTAAATGATTTCATATGATTTTCGTTCTCTCTGCTATAGATGCTTTAAGCTAGTTTGTATTATTGATTCAGATTTTTCTTCCCATTCATTTAAAAGGCTTGTGACTGTAGACTGAAACAGCTGTTGGTTATTCAGGTGAAACAAAATAAAATGTCAAAGTGAGATTGGCATAGTGTGATTTTATCCTTCTTGTACTGACCCTAGTGCAGTCCTCAGAACTCTGACACAGACACGTACACTTCTTCCAGTTGAGGGTCACTTTGTTTCAGTGCCTTAGAAGCTCAAATAGAGGCATAGGTAGATCAATACCTGCTCTGTAAAGGTGACCTCTTGCTACTGCCCAAACTCTCTAGAGATATTTGCTGTGCAAGGAAGTCAAGTATACGCTCTATCCAATAGCTAATGACTTGAGAGTCATGGAGCTGTTACATTCTGTCTCTCCAATAGGTGCTTTATTTGTGATCTCTCTCTCTCACACACACACCAGTGACCATGTGAGTGGCACAAGCTATTCAGCTCAGCTATCAATCAAAAGACTGCACAGAGACCTGAACATCTGTCATCTCAAAGAAAATGTTTCCTTTAATAATTACAGCCAAGGATAAGCACTGCATTTTGAGCCAGCATGGCTAAAAAGAAATGGTAATACTAGAACCACTAAGTCAATGAGCCTGAAGAGATTGTGTACAAGATTACTTCCAGTGTATCCATAAATACACTCATATTCTCTTGTTGACGTCCTTTCCTACGTACGCTCTTTCTCTCTAGCTAGCTATTTGACTACATTTAAAAATATATGACTGAGTAAGGTGATGGCAAAGTGTTAGGTGGGGCAGTAACAACGCTTTCTAATTCTACATATCAGCATTGCTCATTACAATTCATATGAATTTTTCATGAGCGAGAGTTGCAAAACGCATTCACTCATTTAATGACAAGGAAAGATATCTAACTACATCTAGCTCCCTTGTGACTTTTTAAAATGTGCTAGGAGAGTGGTGGCCAAAAGACTATTGTGCCAAAAGTGAAATCCGATGTTTTAATGACATTCTCATCCTAAAAAATTAATAAATAATGACAATCAATATAAGAATAATTTGTTATTTTATGCAATGAAATTGCTATACAACAATCAATGTTTACTATGAAGTCCTTTATTCTTAAACAACCTGCTATGTCTGCCTGGGCATGGAGTCAAAAAGACATCTGCAGTACTCTGGAGTCACTTGCTCAATCCATGCCTGCTTGATTGCTTCCTGAAGATCATGTACAGAAATTTGCCACAAAAATTTGCAATTCTTTTGAGATTGAGGTTTTCTAGTTTTAGCATTTTTTTGTGTGTTCAGAGGTCGACACAGCGACTTCAGAAAGTAAAAATCTTGCCACATTTTTGTTCCATTCATTAACTAAATTATCTGATTCTAATTAGCACACCTCTTCAGCTAAAAACTAATTATTGACAAACTAATTATTGACACCTCTATTGTGCACGGAAAGGATTAGAATATAAGGTACATGTTGTCTTAATACTTTTAGATACCACTGCACATACCCCATCTAATTTGATATATGAACAGGATACCATCTTTAAGACATGTAATACTTTATACTCCATTCTTTTTTTCCCCATTTTTTAAGGTGCAATATTCCTCCATCCAATAAGTGATACATGATTCTAAGTGCGTAGTTCCTTCAGCATGGGGTGCATCATCAGGCAGCAGTAGCAGAGATTACCCTCTCTTGTGTTGACTTAGTGCTGCTTTACCATGACCTGATTACCCTTTGTACCCAGTGACTTCTATTTGGCAAGATACAGGAAAAGTTTAACACTGTTCTTATTTGGTCCAATAAAGAATTAATTCTATGCCATTTTAGTGTTCCAACAATAATGCAAATTTTGAAATCTGCCTGAGAGTTGTACAATGAAAGATAATTAATCATGTTCAAGACCATTACAGCCATTTTCATTTTCCCTTTTTTTTTTAATTAATGAACTTATTTATCAATGAGGCTTACCTAAGAATCCAAAAGATGCTTTTAGATGTATTCACCACTATTTCTTATCATTACAGAATGACCACAGCATGACTAAATGGAAAACTCCATTAAGTCATATTAAAGCTTTGACTGTGACTAAGAGTGATTTTTGAAGACTGATGTAGATTTTCATTAGCCATGCACTAAAAGTGGTACTGCTAATGAGTTTATTAGCAATGGCCCTTGTTTTAACCAAACTCTTCTTGTCATCCATTTTCAATGGCGTTCAGCCCCAGAGGACACAGACGTATTGGGTTGCTTAAGGATTGTGTTATCGCTTAAACGTAATGTTTACATAAACTATATAAATATGGCTCTCAGCAAGAAGTGCCTGCCATATTAATCCCTGGGTATCTCACTGAAGTGTGGCAGCATTTAATTGTTTTAGTTATTTCTCTTTCCCTGTTTCACACACTGTAGCTTTGGTGTAATTTCTCTGGATCATATAGAAAGGATCTAACGATCCTGTGGGAGAAAAACAGATGCAGCTGCTCTGTTTTCAAATTTATAAACTACTAATAGTCCTTTATCAAAATCAGAGGCATTAAACATTTCCCTGATGAAAAACAGAGACTCTCACATTATTGCAAGTTCTACTAAGTTCCGCATAACACAATGTGACACTACACAGAAATACAAAACATAAACTGAGCTGACACAGAAACCTCACTCCAGAGCTTCCTAAGTGACTGCTCAGTCATCACACAGACTGGAAACACACACACACACACACACACACACACACACACACACACACACACACACACACACTGATGGATTCTCTGAAAGGCAGTACTTTCCACTTTGAAAGCATGAGATTGGTTTCCAACTACATCCTATGCTATTATTTTGTATCCAAATAGGATTGAAAATAGTATCTCCATAACTCTAGATTGCATTACAGCAATACATTCTATCCTTTTCTCAATGGTGATTTTTAGAATATCAATATTCACACTGGGAAAAGGAGATGAGAAAAACAAGGACAAATAAGAGAAAGAGAGAGAAAAAAGGACAATAGATAGGTGGATTTTCTTTTTTATATATGATGAACGGAGGGGTCTAAATGAAAAATTCACTGAAATGTGGCTTGTGTCGTGTAACATGAACCTAAAGCACTGCAACTCGTACATTTTATGCCTCATTTATTTAGAGCTAAATATAGGTTTAAAAGTCAGCAAGTACATTTGCATATTGTGTACCATTTCAACTAAAGTCAGAAGCTTTTATATTAAAAATAAAAGCGAAAGGTACAGTATTGTATTAATGATCTATTTTGGGGCCTCATTTATTAAACTGGAAATTGATAAAATAATTCGAAAAGAAATTGTCTGCAGAAGCCTTTAGTGATGAAATTTATGGTATTTATGGACATTCATTTTTATAAAGGGATTGTGTTGTATTTTGTACATTTTTATAATTGTATTTGTTTTGTTTATACACAAAAATTAATGAGCATTTTGTGAAACTTTAGTTATTTTTCATATTAAGAACTTGAAAGAAAGCAGACCAAAATTTATTCCAAATTAAGACAAATAACAAAATCTGTTCACTTGGTAGTGAGTGTGTGTGCTAGCTGTGACACTGCTATATCTGAGCTGCATTACTGCACGATGTAGTGCCAGCCATGCTTAGGAGACAATCTTGTGCAGTGCAGTCATCAGTTGTTTTTCATCTCTCTGTGAGCTTTTCTGGAGGTCATGGGCATCACAAAGCCTGATATTTTATTAGGATTGGCTTGATCAACATATGCACATAAGAAGAAAATCAGCATTACTGTACCTCTTAAATATGATTTATTCTAAAACATTAATAAATCAGAATTTAAATTATGTCTGTCAAAAACACATTGATATGAAGCTGATCTGCTGTCTTGGGTGAGTATACTTGATTTTTATCTGCAGCTCTGAGCTCAAGGGTATAATTTTGCTGTGAACACCCTGATCAAATGTAAAAAATAAATAAATAAGAGAGAGAGAGAGAGAGAGAGAGAGAGAGAGAGAGCTTGGCAGACGTTGGTGAATATTCACTGATGGCAATCTAATGTTTAGTCACCCAATACGGCAGGTGATGTAAAGCCAAAAAAAATGATGACTTTGCTTGGCACAGTACCAGTCTTTCGCGGTGATATATTTATTATTCACCAAGACTTTGTTTGTTTTATTCTCTCTCCGATCCATGAATACTAATGACCCACATGATGGCAATCTTCAGAAACTGGAAAATGCATAATTTATACGCTTGTCAAGATTAGTCCATTCTCATTATTTTGACTAATTTCCATGCCTTCTTGATATTTTGCTGAAAGTAAAGAAAGACGGAGGATCATGGCATTTAAACAGATAAGAAATGAGTGAGAACCAACACCAAACATCAGCAATTCATTTGCCTCAATTGTGAGATTGTGTTTCATGCAACCTGCTGTTTGGGTATGTTGCAGCTGTGTTAACCCACCATGGTCAAGAGATATGTAACCTAAAATAAGGCTGTGGTTTAAAATGTTGAGATGCATGGTTAAAATTCTCATGGGCAAGTGGAACGATTCTTTGTATCATGATTGTGGGCATTTGTCAGTTCAGACACAAGAGCAGCAGTGACGTCAGACAGTGATGTCAGCTGAGGAGGTCTGGTGCATGATGAGCATTCCTGTTGTAAGAGGAATGTAAGTTCTGTTGTAAGACTCAAGTTCTTCCACATCAGCCTTTGCAAACTTTGTCTTCATAGATTTCATTAGGGCATTGTCGTGCTGGAGCAGGTTTGGGCCTCTTAAAGGGAAATTGTTGTCATGCAGCATACATTTTATGCCTAGTATAATAAGATATCATATACAACTGTGGCTACAGTTTTGGGAAAAACCTCATATGGATGTAATGGTCAAGGGACCACGTCCATTTGTATATAATAAAGTAAGGATGGGTAAAGCACTACCTTGTGCTATATCCGCAAAGCCACCAGCACTGTGGCTGATCGGACACACCCCTCTCACTCACTCTTCACCCTCCTGCCATCTGGAAAAAGGTACCGAAGCATTCGGGCACACACATCCAGACTTTGTAACAGCTTTTTTCCACAAGCCATCCGTCTCCTCAAAAAAAAAGGGACTGGACTGATAAAACACACACACACACACATTATCACTCAGATTAACTCAACTACCTTAAGACATTGAGACTGGACTGATTAATCAACACAAGCACAAACACACTGATCCACACTACCAAACCATTGTACACACCAACCCATAAATGCTCTTTTGCACAATATTCATTACTTGATTATTATTCCACTAACTATTTTAATCCTTGCTGCCACTTATGGAATGTTTACCGTTTCTCCTCCCACTACCTCGACTCATCACTTCCACAGAGTATTGTAATGTTTGTCGCACTGTCACTTTTGTTTGCACATTTGCACGTGCACTTCATGTTGTCTCTTTTGTATAAAAACATAGATAGTTCCCAGCTACCCAGCTAATTAGGTCTCTAAGTTAGCAAGTTAGTTTTTTGTTAATTTACGTTGTTAATGTATGTCATGTCAATCTGTCTTGTCTCAGCTAGCCAGCTAATTAGGCTTTTTAGTTAGCTAGTTAGCTTTTCTGTTAATTTATGTTGTAAATTTATGTTGCATGTAGCACCTTGGTCCTGATGAACATTGTTTCGTTTCACTAAAGCCTACTTGACTTGACATGGACACAGACAATCAAAGCAGAAAAGCACAGGAGTGCTTGGGTTCTGTAGAGGATGTATGCCTCATACTATGTGGACTGTATATATTAACATGATTGGCTTGTATTATTTACTACAGTTCATATCATATTACCTTAAAAATCAGATCATATCATATTAGCTGTTTTAAACATCACAAGAAAGATAAACTGATGTATCAGAACCATTGGCACCAACACAACATGTGCTGACAGAAGAAGCTAGGATAAAATATAATCAATGAAGAAAATGGATTAATCTGCCAAACCACCAGAGATTCATGGCAACATTTTATCATTCTTTGTCATTCATGAAAGATTTATATTGTGAATTTGTATAACACTGAACAATTAACTCATTATGTGTGCCGTCTTTTGCAGGCCTATATGCCCCCTTTGTTCTTACAGTAAGCAAATTAAATAAGCTCCTCTGTCACATTTTCGTGACTCCAATTCAACCGAGTATCTCTCATTAGCTAATGAAAAGAATACAATCATCAACAAAATATGTTGAGTAGGTAATTAGAAGGTGCATGTGACAATCAGTAGGTGCATAAGTGTGATTACATCCATGAACTAGATTAACTTCAGTGTCTGTGAAACATGAAACTACGTGATCGAATAGGAGTATTGATGGAATAAAGTTTTGTTCGTTTTTTGTTTGGTGATTTACTTTTGGCAGTGTGCTGACCTTGCTGATAAGGATGTGATCTGTCACATTTTACACTAGCTGTAGTTTACTAGAAACAGCAGGACAGTTAACAAAAAATTAAGAGTTCACATACAGTAGGTCACATAGTTAAGTGATTATACTGTAGGTCATAGGTCACACTCTTGAATCTGGATATTATGAAACAGAGAAAAGATTTCACAGTTAGGTGGGGTTAGTATACATCTTATTTTTAATATGTTTTCCGAACAGTAATTTGCATATTTATAGGCCTCTAAACACTTGCAACAAAAAGCTCATTAGCCGTTATGTTTGGGGCACATAATTCTGGGACACAAGAGCAAAAACAAGATGTGAACTCTGTGCATTGAATCTTCATGACCACTAGTGCAAGTGGCAAGTGGCAAAAAAAGGAACATTAATGGGTTGAATTCATTAAGAGGTGTACTGTAAGTGTGCTGTTTCTATATCTACTCTTATCGGCTCTTCTCAGTCTCTGAGAAAATACACAGTGCAGCACAGTAATGTATTCTACTTTACATACAGCCAGAGCCATAGGTATTTGGACAGTGACACAATTTTCATAATTTTTCCACTGTGCACCTTAAGAACGAAATGAAGCCTTTATAGTGTGATTGCCATGTGGGCTTTAATTTAAGGGGATTACAAAAATATTGCTTTAACTGCGTAGGAATTAAAGCCATTGTGCCTCCATTTTCACAAGCTCAAAAGAAATTAGATGAAGTAACATAATTATAAATATAATAAGGATTGTATTATATCATTATTTGTAATGCTTTGATGCAAAGGCTAATGGATATTACCAAATGCTGAATTTCCTCCATTTGAGATGCTTTGTCAAACATTTACTGCAGCAGTCTTTATTTGCTGCTTGTTGGGTTTAGGTAAGGTGATGGACTCAGCAGTTAATATCCTTTGTTGTCTTAAGAAGCTCTTTCGTTGCTTACATTTTGATTCTGAGCAGAAAATATAACTCAATGCAGCCTACACCAAGTTTGATAATAATTGGGTATGCCTTGAGTCTTTTTTTTTTTTTAACAAGAATTCTGTGATCATACACTTTCGTTGTCTTCCATAGCCATAAAAGTGCTTACCAGTTGGTTGTCCAATTTTTGAGCCTGTGAAAATAAAGAGACTATGTTTTAAAAAATGGATGTAATTCCTTCAATATGTATGTAAACACCTTGAATCAATGCTGAAAGTCTTTGTTTAAATGACATATTCATTGCTTAATACAGAGAAAATACAGAGGAGAAAAAACACACGCCTGTCACTGTCCAAAAACTTATGAACAGGGTGCACATTTTAGTGTTATAAATAACCATCCTGCCAAAAGAATTATAGTGAATAGATTTTCTTTCTTTGTCTTTGGATTTTATGGTAATATTTTAGTGTTAGTGTCTCCCAAGAGACAAAATGAAAATGCAGCAAAAATTCTGACCTGATGTGAAGTGTCCATAATGATATTCTTATTCTAACAGCATTTGTATTGCTGACTATTATGTAAATGCAGTAATGTTTTGGATTTAAAATGGCTTTTTATTTATTAGTATAGGGTTAAAACACTACATATGCATCTAAAATGCAGTTGGACAGATGGATACACATTTAAATAGAAGCACTAGTTAAAACAAAGGCTGGTTTCTGTGCTTCTGAGCTTTTTTGGGTATAAACTGGCCTTTAGTAGGGACAGCTGTGATGGTGTTTTTCTGTAATTTACACCAATCATCCATAACATTAAAACCATTAACATTAATCTCGGTTTGAGGTTCCCCTTGGCTTTAACTCTATTCGGGCAGCTCTGGCCCCTTGGGCAGTGGCTCCACTGGGCCTCCGAAGGTGTGCTGTGGTTGGCACAAGAACGTTGGGTGCAGACTAGGTGCTATGGGTTGTGGGGTGGGGCCTCTATGGATTAGAATTGTTTGTCACCCACGTCCCATATATGCTCGATCAGATTGGGATCTGGGGAGTTTAGAGCCCATGTCAGTACCATTGAACTCTTTGCCTTTTGGCCCAGTAAATGGCACTTTGCTCCTTTGTTCTGATGCCTTTCTGGTACCTTTCTAGCAGTTACACTATTCTGGCCAGCAATGACTTTTTCGGTAATTTGCTATATTGGCTTTTCTGTGGGATCGGACTGGATAAGTTGGCCTTTGCTTCCGTATGGTCATGAATGAGTCTTTGGTGCTCATGAACCTGTCAGCAGTTTACTGGTGTATAGTTGGAAATTAATATTGTTGAGTTCCCCTCACATTAGTGTTGATGTTATGGTTGATCGGTGAATTAAACAATTAAGTCTGTATTTAATTAGCATTTGGATAAGTTTAAATATTTGTGCTGCAGCTGATATATTGTGATATACTGGAAAAAGCACAACCCTGCATGCTTGGTGTTACAATAAATCAGCAACTGTATTTCAGAAATGTATAGCACCGAACTTGTATAATTTTGCTTTATTAATGTACAGGAGTAGGACTTTTTTTTTGTTTTAATATATCCTTCCCTAGGGCACTACTGGTTGTGTGGGAAAAGTGGATTTGCATTTATTATGAGATTTACATGACTGTCCACAACCTTTACCCCTGTTATGTACATTAACTGTCAGTTATTAAATATGGATCGGTGGCTTCACCAGTCTCACTTATTCATTTATTGATTAAGTTATCTTCTCTACCTGTAGCACAAGGCAGGGTAGGGCCAATCCATCGCAGGGCACATACACACTATGTGCAATTAAGGAAATGCCGATTAACCTAATCTGCATGTCTTTGGTCTGTGAGAGACCAAGCATGGAAAGAACATGCAAGCAAACAGACCTGAGTAAGGAATCAAACCCTGGACCCAGGAGGAGGGGGCCCACAGAGCTATTCCACCATGCCACCAAGTCTCAGTTACTTAGGTATAGTTAATTACAGAGCAAAGGAACAGGTTAAACGAACAAATCATAATGTGTTGATAATAAATTATGTGTTGTGGAACTGTTGTATGAAAGCAATATCACGCTGGTGTACTGGTTAATCTTCACTGATTTATCTTCACAGCCCTGTGATATCCAGCAGCCCTCTCTCTCTTGTCTGATATAAATTAATTGCCCCTTTCCCCAGTGATTAAATCAGAGTAAGCATTGCTACTAAGGTCTGAATAAATTTAGAAATCATAAATTTTGTTATTTGTTACTTTGGCTTACAAAACAATAGTATAAAGTTCTTATTATTGCTATCTGTCAAGCTCGAAAAATAAGCTACTCTGTAACATGACCCTGAGGATAATTAATGAGAAGTACTTTCCACGCTTTTACAAGAAAACCTCCAGCTTATTTTTTCTTATCTTCTTCATTAACACTGTTTACTTCTTTGACACCCTGTAATTGTCCGATGCACCATGAGACAGATTTACAAAACATTACTTTCTCAAGTGTACACATCTCATCGTTTAAGCAAAACCCGAAAATACAGCTTTGATTACAGGGTCCGTAATCTTGTTATAAAAGTGCCAAAAGTCAGAAATGGTTCTAGTGGAACTTAACACAAAATGAAAAAGAATCACTTTTGTATTTTAATAGTGATCATATTTATAATAAGCATAATAATCTTTATTTATATAGTACATTCCCTACATGTCATTTTACAAAAACAGAATAGAATATAAAAAAAAACAGAATATAAAAACAGAAATAGAATAAATGGCAAAGGCGATTAGAACATTAGAACATGAACGATACATAAATAATAAATCACTCACTCACTCATCATCTAATAACTGATCGTTATTAGTTTGTAGATTTAAATGATGATTATTCTGCAGGTTCTCTAGAGTTTGATGTTCCACAGGGTTCGGTTTTTAGGCACACTGCTTTTTTCTCTTTACATGCTTCCTCTGGGCAACATAATCCGTAAGCATGGTATTAGTTTTCACTATTATCCAAAACTAGATGAGAAAAAACAGCTTAATAAAGTGGCGCAATGTGTAAAGGATATAAGAGACTGGATGCAAACTAACTTCTTTCTGTTTAATCCCGATAAGACAGAAGTTCTAGTCATAGATAATATCAACAGGATAACATTCTTTCATCTCAGAAATATTGCGAAGATAAGGAATATATTGTCAAGCAATGCAGAAAGGTTAGTTCAGTTTTTATGACCTCTAGGTTGGATTATTGTAATGCTTTACTGCCTTACTAGTGCATAAACAAGTTTCAGTTAGTTCAGAAAGCAGCAGCAAAAGTCCTCACTAGATCCAGAAGATACGAGCACATCACCCCGATCTTATCTACACTTCATTGTCTCCCTGTGAAATTTCGCATTGATTTTAAAAAACTATTTTGACATATAAAGCATTAAATGGTTTCGCACTGCAGTATCTAAGTGAACTGCTAGTGTCTTACGATCCGCCACGCCTACTTCGATCAAAGGATGCAGGCTGCTTGTCAGTACCGCATATTATGAAAACTACAGCAGGGGGCAGAGCTTTTTCTTACAAAGCCCAAAGTAATGGAATAGCCTTCCAAATAGTGTTCGGGACTCTGACACAGTCTCAGCATTTAAGTCTAGGCTAAAAACCTATTTATTTAGCCAAGCATTTTCTAAATAGATTTGCCTCAGGTAAAGGAGCAGATCGTCTCGGGTTACTTGGCTGTAACCCTGTTCCCTGATAAAGCGGGAACGAGATGCTGCGTGAAAACGCTATGGGAACATCTCTTTGTTGCCCGGTTGTGAAGCCTGTGCATGTCAAACCCGCCGAATACCTTCGGCTTATAACCTGTGCCAGGCATGACGTCACCGAATAAGGTG